>JACXGJ010000805.1:0-105086 GCA_016801105.1 Esox niger | reverse complement strand
CCTACCCTATCTCTGTACCCCGGCCCTGTCCTACCCTATCTCTGTACCCCGGCCCTGTCCTACCCTATCTCTGTACCCCTGCCCTGTCCTACCCTATCTCTGTACCCCTGCCCTGTCCTACCCTATCTCTGTACCCCTGCCCTGTCCTACCCTATCCAGCTCCTGCTCTATTCCCCAGTTCAGTCGGCCTGGCCTCTGGTCCTGCTTTGCTGCACACAGTCACTGGAGGTCCCTCCATCGTTGACTTCAAACTAAATCCAGATGGGGCAAATATTCCCTCTTCCCCCTCCGCCTCCCTGCATTCATTCCTACTGGTCTGATGCTCCACTCCAATGTTATGTCAATCCACAGAACCAAATGATGCTTTATTTAAATGTTCTTTCTTTTACAACGTCATGATTCCCTTCTCTTATCCTTATAAACTAACAATTATACTCTTTAGAATTGTTACCTACTAGGTTTGACATAATCCACATTACATCCAAAATAATCTGCTCTGCTCCCTGTAGTCTATGATTTATACGGCTGAGTTATGGGATGAACTAATTTTAAAGTTTTCTGTTCAACTGGCTTGATTGTAAACCTCAAACCCACTGTTTTCATATTTTAAGTCAATAGTGAAAACATCTTCTCTTCACTTGACATCAGTTTTCATATATCTTCACATGCCCAATATCTAGCTGGAGGTTTGCAGCTAGAATAGGCCACTTCTGAACAGAATATTGAAATGGTTCTATGGTAATGAAATACAGCATGAATGTCATTATTTTTCTCTCAACAATGTTATGCATTTTTCCTTTCCCAGTACCCGCAACTCAGATTGCCACTCGGACATGGTTATTTCATTCCAGATACATTTTTCCATTCAAATTACATGAACTATCTGAAAGGCCGGACCAAAGATATTTTTCTCCCTCCCTGCTCCGTTTAGCAAATCTGGATCTGCCTAAAAACAAGGGGCTCCTTTAAATCTATCCAACGTAGAAGCAGATGTTACATAGCTGCCAACATCAAAGGTCTTGTTAAATGTAAGAAAGGTGAAATAATATACCTTTGATGCTGGAGTTGCTGGTTATTGTAAACTAGTTTCTTAACATCGGTTTGCAGTCAAAACCCCTGACCTTGGCCTCATGGTGAATCCATCATCAGATTTCAAAACTAGCTTCAGCTTTTGGTTGTTAGTGCTAATTTCTGATTTGCAGATTGTCAAGCTTACTTTGGAGGTACCTAGGGGTTAGAACAGATCTCAAGGTCCTCCTGCACTATTTGCAATGTCCGGATTCAAATAAGAGAGAAGTTCTCCTTGAAATGTAATACCACTGCTTTTAACATGCTATTCTGTTCAAGATGTTTTCTCCCTGTGATGTTAAGATATTCTAGTTTATGGAGATTTCTGTCCATTTATCTCAAGGATAAGATGATATAAGGGGTAGAACACTTGGTGAGTGAGAAAGGGATGGTTGAGAGGAAGAAGAGAGAGCGGAAGGAGAGCTAGAGAGATGCAAAGAGGAGAGGCAAAAAGAGAGGGAAGGAGACAGAGACTCAAGGGAGAGTGGCCAACATTCCTCTGGAATATATGGTGAATGAAGTTCCTTCAACAAGCGTCATGTTTACCCAGCCCATGGGAAACAAACGGACACAGTCCCAGTCAGAGGAGCAGTGGAGGTTGTAAAACACCTCTTTGGTAGGTAAACCGGCTTAAATTCCAAGTGTCAAACACACCAATGTCACCCATAGGTGTTGAGAGTACACAGATTGAGTTACCTTGGGGCTACTTAAAAGGAAAAAAACACGACACACACTCATGCTTCAGACATGGCTCAGAACAAAACACACATTACACACTGTCAGACTGGAGAGCTGTTTCTAAATAGGAGACAGCAGAAGTAATGCATATCACCAGGGCTACATTGCAAATTGTCTCCCATTCTCCTATTGTCCCCCCCCACCCACACACACGCACTAATCAACATGAATATTCATAGACTGTTGCCAACTATGAACCTGAATGAGGCAAAATATCCCATGGTGAGGTCTGATTCTGTTAAAACAGAACATTATATTACATCTGGTTTCTGTCTCTACTACGTGGAAGAACCCTACTCTGGGTCCCAAATAAAATCCAGTCCAATGTATTGTGGTACTTTAACCAAGGCCCATTGGGCTGTTGTGAGTGTGTGTGTTTGACCTCTGCCAGTGTGAGTGTAGATGTGGAGGCTGTGCGGTCCTCTAATCTGTTCACTTAGCTCGGGCTTTGGAACTCGCTGCGCTTCACTTCATCTCAAGCTCCCTCATCACAAACTCCTGGCACTAACCCCCTAACAGCCCGGAGACTGAGTCTGGGCTCTGTGAGCTTTTATATTGGTCTGGCCTCTGTGTGCATTCGGTCAGATTAGACAGTTTCTGTGTGCATTTAGTATAGCCTTGTCTGGCCTCTGTGTGTGAGACAAGATTTTCTCTGTGTGTGTTTAGCCTGGTCTGCACTCGGTTCACCTGAAACATTCCAGTTTGGGCTCTGTATTTGTTTCTTCGGGCAAACAAAGATCCACATCCAAATTAGATTGAGATTCATGTAATATATTTAACATTGCTAGTTAATGTGTAGACATCTGAAGCATTTTTATCCTATTTGTGCTCCCAACAATCTTATTTTTGTAAATAAAGAATTATTCCCACTGCTCAATAAACATCCCAATTGATCTACACAAGATACTATACAGTACACTTTCAAAATGAAAGAACAGCTATGAAAATGTTTCTAAGTTAATAATCATAACAAAATTCTCACACCAGAATTTAGACTAGGTGGCAGCCACATTTATTAGTTTTCCATGAGGTTGTATGAACTACAACTCTTAGGGCAACATTTCTTCATTATTGTAAAAATTGTCATATGGACGGAAAGATAAAAGTCAGGACAGACTGAACCACTGAACACCGTCAGCATCACTTGGATAGACAAAGCATTATGTGCAGATTCCATCTCAGGAGTATAGTAAGGTCCGGAAATATCTGGACACCGACCCAACTGAGTTACAATTGAAGTGCAGACTTTCAGCATTAATTCAAGATGTTGAACAAAAATATAGTATGAAACGTTTAGGAATTGCAACCATTTCCATACACAGCCCCCTATTTCAGGGGCTCAAATGTAATTGGACAAATTGACACAATCATAAATAAACTGTTACTTTTTAAACTTTGTTGAGAATCCTTTGCAGGCAGTGACTGCGTGAAGTCTGGAATGCATGGACATCACTAAACGCTGGGTTTCCTCCTTTGTGATGCTTTTCCTGGCCTTTAATGCAGCTGTCTTCGGTTGTTTGTTCGTGGGTTATTCTTCAGCAAGTGAAATGCATACTCAATCGGGTTGAGATCAGGTGATTGACAGACGAGGCAGAATGTTCCTCCTCTTTGCCTTAAAAACTCCTGGGTTACTTTTGAAGTATGACACAAAACATTGTCCATCTGTAAAGTGAAGCGCTGTCCAATCAACTCACTGAATCTGGCTGAATCTGAGCAGACAATATATCCATTTACACTTCAGAATGAATCTGGGTGCTTCTGTCTTCTGTCACATCATCAATAATCACTAGTGATCCAGTGCCACTGGAAGCCATGCATGGCCGTGTCATTCCACTGTCTCCACCGTGTTCTACAGATGATCTAGTATGCTTTGGATCATGAGTCGATCCATGTCTTCTACATACTTTTCTTCCCATCATTCTGGTACAGGCTGATCTTAGTTTCATCTGTCCGAAGAATGCTGTTCCAGAACAGGGCTGGCTTTTTTAGATGTTTTTTGGCTAATCTGGCCTTACTTTGTATCAGGCTTATTACTGGTTTGCACCTTGTGGTGAACCCTCTGTATTTAATCTTGTGAAGTTGTCTCTTTATGGTAGACTTGGATAATGATATGCCTATCTCCTGGAAAGTGTTCTTCACTTGACTGGATGTTGTGAAGTGTTTACCATGGAAAGGATCCTATGATCATCAACCACTGTTGTCTTCTGTGGACATCCAGGGCTCACCAGTGCGTTCCTTTTTTCTCAGACTGTACACAACTGTTGATCTGGCCACTCCTATTGTTCCTGCTAACTCTCTGATGTTTTATATATATTTTTTGCAGTCTAAAGATGGCCTGTTTCACTTGCATTGAGAGCTCCTTTGACTGCATGTTGTTGGTTTACAGCAACAGCTTCCAAATGCAAATGCCACACCTAGAATCAACAAACGTTTTACCAGCTTTATTGATGAAATAACAAAGGAATAGCCCACACCTGTACATTAAACAGCTTTTGAGTCTTCTGTCCAATTACCTTTGTTCCCTTGAAAAAGAGGGGGCTACATATTAAAGAGCTGTAATTCCTAAACTCTTCCTCCAATCTGAATGTGAATACCCCCAAATTAAACCCCAGAGACTGCATTTTATGGCCATATTCAGTATTTAACTGTAACCTGAATATATGTTGGGAAACAGCCAAATAACAAAACTTGTGTTTTCATGTTTAAGTATTATTTGGACATTCACACAGACATGAACAAATAGCCTATTCCTTTTTGTCTCTGTCATTTTGTCTTTGTTATTTACTGTTATTACAGCTTTAAATGAGTTGTTCAAAGCTTTTGTACTTAAACTGTGTAGTCCTCCAAATTCAAGTTTATTATACAGGGTAAATACAACCCTGTTTCCACAAAAGTTGGGACGCTGTGTAAAAACCTCTGTATGCAAGGGACAAGGCCGAAAACCAATATTGTATGGCCGTCACCTTTGAGCCCTCAGGCTGCACTGCATATAAAACAGACACAACTCCGTAGTGGAAATCACTGCATGGGCTCAGGAACACTTCCGTAAACCATTGTCTGTGACCACAATACATCACTGCATCCACAAATGCATGTTAAATCTCTACCATGCAATGAAGAAACCAGATATAAACAAGATCCAGAACCGCAACCCGTTATCTCTGGACCCAAGCTTATTTAAGATTGACTGAGGAAAAGTGGAAAACTATCCTGTGGTCTGACCAATCAAAATTAGAAATTCCTTTTGGGATTCATGAACGCCAGAGGGACCATCTGGCTTCCTATCAATGCAAAGTTCAAATGCCAGCATCCATGAAGGTATGGGAATATATTAGTGCACATGCCATTTATGCTGAACAATATATACAGGTTTTGGAGCAACATATGCTGCCATCCAGACAATGTCTTTTTCAGGGAAGGCCTTGCTTATTTCAGCATGACAATAGCAAACCACATTCTGCACGTATTACAACAGCATGCCTCCATAGTAAGAGTCTGGATGCTAAACTGGCCTGCCTGCAGTCCAGACCAGTCACCCACTGAAATAATTTGGTGCATTATGACGAATGCGCCAAATCAAAAACATGACAAAGTATACCCCGAAATATTGAGCAGCAAAAATCCTATATCAAGCAAGAATGGGAATACATTTCACTTTCAAAACTAAAGAAATGGGTGTCCTTAGTTTCCAAACGCGAGTACTGTTAAAAGAAGAGGTGATTCAACACAGTGGTAAACATGCCCTTGTACATCCAATTATCTTGAAACGTGTAGCTGGCATCAAATTCAAAATGGGCTTGTATTTTTCCTATAACAATAACATTATCCCAGTTTTAACATTTGATATGTTGTCTTTGTACTATTTTCACTTCAACATGGGGTTACATGATTTGCAGATCATTGCATTTGGTTTTTATTAGCATTTTACTCCGCCTCCAAACGTTTTTGGTTTTCAATTTCAGATATAAAGAAAAAAACACTTTATTTGAAAATATGATTCTGCTGTAATCTATACATACATCAACTGATACAGAGTTACTGTAAACTGATACAGGGTACAGTAACTATAAACTCATACAGGGTAACTGAAACTGATATAGGGTAACTGTAAACTGATACAGAGTAACTGTAAACGGATATAGGATAACTATATATTGATATAGGGAACATTTAATAACTATTTCCAGAATGTCTACACCAAGCACATTACGTTGCCATCTGCCTACTTTATCAGGATATCACATGACAAATTAAATATTCAATCTGTTAGAAAGTACATTTATCACAGTTAGGTTTTAGTCTTAAATGTTGACATTTGAGGACTCTAGTCAAAACTTCACTGCCAAACATTTTGGTTTACAAACCAGAGATTTTTGGGCACTTGATATTATTTAAGCTATTCAATTCCCATAATAAATATGAATAGGAAAGAAGGGCTACCTTGTTCTATTCTACATCCCTTAATAATTTAATATAATTAAATATTTTGCATAAAGCCTTGTTCTTTCCGATTTATGAGAGGTTATCCAATTTCTCAAAAGCTGCTATGAAGATAATTTCTGGTTCATCTATATTATTCACGTATATATCTTTTTTTTAAGAAACCTTTCTGACTGTGATTGGTATTACCTGGTATGACCTCAATTCTGAGAGCAGTTCATTATATGAATATTTTTGTTGGGGGGTCTGCAGTTCTCTCTTCAGCCTGGGTCTTTCTACTGCCCCCAGGCTCATGTTTCAGTAGTAAGGAGATCTGACACACTCCCTGAGTCCTACAGTCATCTATATAGGAGTGATACAAAAATTATAGTAATTGATCTTGCAGTAGTCTATTCAAGGTTTCATGTAGACTTCCTCTTTGGGCTCCCATTAGGGCTAACATTGTACTCCTATTTCAGTTTGCTCAACGGCAATGTGAGCAAGTGTATCCTGACTGTCAATCATTGTTTGTTTATTGATAAACATTTCCATGTCATATGGGATGCAATATTCTAAATACAGCTGAGCCCTGAACTGAAACATATGCTGCCAGTAATCACATCTCATTGAAAAAGAAAGCATGTTCACAGAAATATCTAGCGTGTGACAATCAGATTTGCCACCTATATGCCAAAAATATCCAAAGCATCCGGCCATCATCTTTCAGGTCAAACTAGTACATTTCTTTGTTGTTTTCCAGTATTACAGGTCTTGTTGCAAACAGAAATTAGGATTTCGAGTGGATTTGTTTTCTCCACTTTTTCATGCAGGCTAGTAATATGGAGTGAATGCAATGTTGTTGAACCTCTGTGATGTAAGGATTGTGATGGCAGCCATACGATATGGGTGTCACTATCACTGGCTGGTAAGTCCATTTAATATGTAATATGATTAGAGCAAATGTTCAGTCCTTTGAATACTGCATTTCTCAACAGGATAATGATGCATACGTTAATGCCAAAGACACAGCATAATGGTTGAGACATAGGTGTGAATTAATGGTACAGTCTCCATCTATCATGAACCTGTAAAAACATATCAAGACAATGTTTCAATGACTACAACAACATTTAAAGAGCGTGAACAATTTTGACAAATCTATGGATACGTTTGATCAACGACATTGTAGGACTGGGCAGTATGTATTTGGACTTGAAATAGGCACTGTGTGTGCAGGTTCATGACAGATTTCACACTAGCCACAATGTCACATTTTTGGATTGTATTTGGTAGGAATATATATTATATCTGTGTAACGAACATCAGACTTGAACCTGGGTTTTACTCATTGTAGGAACACTGAACTTTGGGCAGAATCAATCTTAGGATCACATACTGTAATTTCTGTCTGGGCTGGTTGGTAGTGTGTTGCATCTCTAGTTTGTTCTCTACTGCTAGAGGATTTTGCCTATTTCCACCACCACAACATCTCAAAAGGCCTCTACATTATCAATAAGTAAAGTATAGCGTAATTCCAACAAGATGTAAATATTTTTCTTTAGAGGACTGGGACTCCCATCTGAGACTACATATCAGCTCTTTGGCATGCGGACAGGGGCACAGGAGCCTAACATTACGACTAGGTAAGAGATCCCATCCAACCAGAATATTTTACACCACGGTGGATGGAGTATAACCTAGCCCCTGAGAATCCTACCCACCTCATGAAAAGTCCATCAGCATTTCATTCTCCCAAGCAGGATGAAGGGCTTGTTAAACTTTGTTCAAAACGAGGGGCTGGTTAAACTTTGATAGATGGTGAATAAGAAACGATGTCTAGACAGATGGTTAGATGAGCGGACAGACATGCAGACAGACTGACTTACTCTGACATCGGCTGGTCTGGTCTGGAATTCCTGAAATTTTGAACATCCATCACTTGAGGCATGAATGATAAGACAGTGGATAATGATGATCAATGACACTTGTGGTAGTTGTTGGGGTTTGCCCTCATTGTCTACTGTCCACGTTCTGGCAGTTGTCATGGGTTTGTTGTTAACTTGGAAAGAGACAGCCATTTTTCAGATGTTTCACTGACAGCCGTCTCACTCAGGTATGCCAGAATCAGAGCCCAAAGGGTTGCAGAAGTCAATAACATGTCTCTCACTCTCTGGACTAATTATGAAAGAACCGCAATCATTTACTCAATTTGACATGTTTATGTTAATAAAGTGCTGTGGAATTTAGGAACTTTTCCCCCTCAATACACTTTGAAAGCCTCTCAACCTAATATTTTCCTTTCGCCAGTTATCATAGAAGGATATATTTTCTGTAACTTGTTAACTGAAGCAGGTTAGATAGGCTAATGATGCGATGTAGTCTTGAAAGATGTTGGTCTGTGTGTGTGTGTGTGTGTGTTTGGGTTTGTCTTGTGTCTATAGTGTTGGGCTGTGTATATGTGCTTGGGTTTTCTTGTGTCTATAGTGTTGGTCTGTGTATGTGTTTGTGTTTGTCTTGTGTCTATAGTGTTGGTCTGTGTGTATGTGTTTGTGTTTGTCTTGTGTCTATAGTGTTGGTCTGTGTGTATGTGTTTGGGTTTGTCTTGTGTCCATAGTTGTCGGTCTGTGTGTATGTGTTTCTGTTTGTCTTGGGTCTATAGTGTTGGTCTGTGTGTATGTGTTTGGGTTTGTCTTGTGTCCATAGTTGTCGGTCTGTGTGTATGTGTTTGTGTTTGTCTTGTGTCTATAGTGTTGGTCTGTGTGTATGTGTTTGGGTTTGTCTTGTGTCCATAGTTGTTGCTCTGTGTGTATGTGTTTGTGTTTGTCTTGTGTCCATAGTGTCGGACTCTGTGTGTGTGCTTTGGTTTGTCTTGTGTCTATAGCGTTGGTCTGTGTGTATGTGTTTGTCTTTTGTCCATAGTGTCGGCCTCTGTGTGTGTGCTTTGGTTTGTCTTGTGTCTACAGTGTTGGTCTGTGTGTATGTGTTTGTCTTGTGTCCATAGTGTCGGCCTCTGTGTGTGTGCTTTGGTTTGCGTTGTGCGGATCAGACCGTTGTTGAAGAGTCACAGGGGACATAGTTGGGACTCGGGATAAGAAGTAGCCTCATAGCCCCTGGTCCCCCTCAGGGTGTGAGGCTACTTGCCAGAGGCTTATCACTTCATAGGCTCAAGCTATGACTGTCGCTTCCTGAACCCTCTCACTCACCTTCCCATCCCTGAACAAGCCTTCATTAGGCTCTTTAGGATGTGTGTTTGGGGGGCTGCCTCCATCCAGGATGCAATGTCTGTGTTCCAACTACACCCGGATAGCAGGGCTGTGATAACCTCTTCTGTGTGTGTGTGTGTGTGGGTGTGTGTGTGTGTGTATATTTGGGGTGTGGAGGTCTGTGTGATAACCTCTGATGAGTACTGCCCCCGCAGCTGACATGGACCAGATGTCCTACTGACCCTGTCTCCTTGGGAACGAGGAATGGAACAGGGAAGACGGTGAGCTAACTGTCAACACTGCACTGTTCCTGGGAAGGTGTGATGAGTTGCCTGCAAAACAAAAGCATTAGCTCAATGGTATTGAGATTAGTTGAGGTTTGGCGGGTGTATTGAGGTGCTGGTCAGCTTTTTGCAACTTGGTAATATCTTGCACCAGTAACATCCAATATAACATTTTTCTTATCAAGTGTATGTATGTCTTCAGAGTAGGCATGGCCACCTCTTAACCCTACTCGACAGCCTCAACCCATTTTATAGCCATGGCAGCCAATTAAAATCCCCCCCTCCCCACACCCCCCACACACAGACACACACACACACACACACACACACCGCCTTCTGGGGCGAAGGGCCACTTAGAGGAGCACCTTAGTACTGTGACCTCATTACCATGCTGGCCCAGTGGTGAGAAGAGGAGATGCAGCGCCTTCCCAATGCAGGACAGACAGGTCACCCTCAACACAAACACACACACACACACACACACACACACACACACAAACACATACACACACAAACACACACACAAACACACACTGCATTGAACCAGACCCTTCACACACAGACCTGCCAGGCCGGAGATGTGGATGTTCGGGGACAGAGGCCAATGGCCTCCCCTGACCCACACTTCCTCCAGGGATATAGCCAGACTTCTGGTAACTGTCAGGGTGTCCTCCAGACCTCCACACTGGACTCCTGGGACAGCGGTCATGGTGGGAATCCTGCCGTTTCCCTCTGTCTTTCTCTCGCCACACACAAGCCCCTCTTTTTCTCTGCCCCCTGCTGTTTGCCCCCAGTCCCAAAAAAAGACAACAAGACCTGAGAGGAAAGAGTGCATCCCCTCCCCCCATGTCTGTTACCCCATCAACCCCGCCCCTTCCTCCCTCAGCCGCTGGGTCGATATTGTTAATTGGCCGCTCTGTCAACGGTGCATTAATTGTGGCCACTAATAAAAGGGCTATTGATTGGCACTTTGTTTAACACTGGCCTGTGTGCTGTGCCCTGCCCTCTAATGCTATTCCTACAGCAACCTCTTCCTGTTCCCCCCCTTTCTTAATATCATAAATGATGTCAGTCGATTAGGGAGATGTTTCTTCCCCTCTTATCCTCTTATATTCCTGAATCAATGCAGAGAACCTCAAGTAAACGTAGAGTCTTAACCATTCGGACCTGTTCAAGGAAATGAGAGGTCGTGGAACAGAATTCAGTCTCCAATTGCAAAATGGACAGCCCCTGAAGTTTACACCCTCAGGTCCTTGAATTACATTCTACATCATATCCGATTATTAAAAAAACTCACAGAGACTACACATCTTTTTGGAGAGTATCCTGGCCAAGTATACTTTCACATGCACTTGCCCAAGCAAGGGAGAGTGATGACAAGAGTTAGCTTACTAGCTACAAGTACAAACTTTCTAATAGTCCCACCCAAAACTGTAGTCGTGTTGACAAACTGCAATAAACACATGACTAGAGTTTGTATTAAATTATGGGTTATATCAACTCTGTAAGTGAGCAAATTTGTTCACTAATTTTCTCAGGCTGAAGGGCCAATTGGGAAGCTTTTGTAAATTGGAATCATCAAAATGATGTATCAAAAATGCATTATGGCTTGGTAGTTTCTTAAGGGAAAGTGGCTGCTCTGTATGGGACAAATTCCTGGTTCAACTTTGTTTCCACAGCAACTTCCTGCTTTCTGTGTGCTCTCCGTAGACTTCTGGGATAAGTAGACCTCATCCTCTCTCACAGGCTGATGACATGGCCCATCACACACACAGTTTACATACACATATCACATATTTCTATACAATTTCTATACTCATTTTCCACATGCAACTAACCAAAAATTATTTAATGTTTGTTATTCTTTGTGTTTTAACATTATGAAACATGGACAATTTTCTTTGTTCTCAAAGAGCGATCACGTCATGGACATAAAAGACATTGTCTAACATTTTGACATGAACTCTAAATATCCAGTTTTATTGCAATTAGCCGTGTGCCATATCTCAGAGAATGATCCTAAAGCATTAGCAGATCAACGGCAGGTCTCCTGAGCGAGATGGTGAAACCTGGAAATGGGTGCAAGTACCTCAGTACTGGATTTAATCATCCCCATTAAATATTCAATGATCAATAGGATTTGTTTTAGCCGATCAATAAGGGCCAGAGCCGGAGAAGGACAATGTGCATAAGTTGCTATTTGCATTTCAAAGCAGCTTGTACCATGTGACTTCATAGGAAATCCATACCATTTTGTACTGCTGTATTTCATATTTATCTCTTTTATCTTCTTATCGCTGACTGGTATTGATCCCAGCCTCTTTATTTACTGCTGTGGAAACTTCCCAGGGTTTCAAGTGTCCAAATTATTATTATTTTTTTAGGGAAGCCAATATGCCTCTCTGTTTCTGTGTCGGTATCTCCCTTACTTTCTTTCTCTGTCAGTCTCTGTTTCTCTCAGCCTTTTTGTTTCTCGCTCCCTCCATTTTTCCCTATTCCTTTCAGAAGAAGTGAAAATTAAAACCTGTCATCTTCCCACTCGTACACAGCTCAGTGCTCAGTGCTCACTGGGGTGAATCTGCAACATTATTCAAATAAGCTATCTGAGGTGCCATGGGGAATACTGCAATGCCGAGCCACTTCAAAGCAAACTCCTTCTGCCTAACCCCTTCAACACGGCTTGTTCCCTCCGGAGTCCTATTTTGTTTACCTGCACTCCCTCTAATGGGTTGTTTTTTAGCAGCTCTCACATGTAGAGAGGCCACATTTAGCCAGGTTCTGGTTCAAGCTGATGGCAACGACACCATGGAGCTCTACATGTTAGTGTCTTGCTTTTTCTTTGATCAGCACTCAGTACAACTGCTGCTGCTTGATGGAGATGTTTGGTCTTGGTCAAAATACTGTTTTGTAACTACATCTCTTTGCCCCATCTCTGCTTTTCTTTCCCCCTCTTTTTCTCTCAGTATTTCCCTCTTTGACACTTTCTCTGATCCCCCTCTTCCTCGCGCTCTTTTCTCCCCTTCTTCCAGAGGGTAATCCCCCAGATCACATTCCAGGTGGGGTATCTCAGGTGTTGTAGTCCTTTTCTACGACAGAGGTGTAGTGTTGCGGGAACTCTGTGTATGAACAGCATGAGATAGATGAAATGCTCTGGTTACACAGTGTTTCTGGATAAAACTCAGAGATTACCTCGTTACTGAGGTTTTCTATGACTTATTTTTGACTGGATGTTGACCTTGACCTCAGGCTATTTTCCCCGATTAACAAATTGTTAGGTGCTGTGGTATGATATTTATCATGGAAATATAAAAGCAACTGACAAATTCATTTGTTTGTTGACACCAGAAAATGGCACGGTTAGTTTGTTAATTAAGATAGTTGTAGAGTGTCAATGTTCATGTTTTGTTTGTCGTAACTATGACACGTCTTTTGCAATTCCAAATGTTCAGCATTGTAGATGATTGCAGCGATATATTTATGACAAATGACCGACATCCTGGTAATAGATTATATTAGTTCATGCATACACTTCTTATTGACCAGTTTCAATTTATGTTTGAAATGTGTCACCAGGCATTGATTTGAAATAAAGTTGAAATATTTGTTATGATACTCCCTAAATTATATGTAATGGTAAATATAAATACTGTATGTGAACCTGTAGTGAAGCAATAACTATTGATTCAATATGGAAATGTTGCTTATTGGGAGCAAATATTGGCATTTCATTTTTATCACATTGTATTTTTTTTATCTCTACTTGATTTCTCACCGTTACCTTTCTGCAAGAAGACATTTGTAAGATGAATAGCTTTTGAGTGCATCAACTCTTTGAGTTCTCCAGCAGATCAGTACTTGTAAAATATACTGTAGATGTTATTTTTTTCTCAGTTTATCTTATGCACTCCTTACTAATTGAACCAATGCAAATGTGTTTTTAAAAACTATTAACGTGTTAAAACCTTGTCCGTGCCAACTGTTGCTATGGGCCTGTTTTATTTTGCATGGTGAGAAATGACCCTCCCTGAAGGCAGATAACGCTGCTGATGGATGTATTTGCCTCCTCAATGAGAGCTGTGTGTGTATGTCTCCCCCGTGTAGGAACTCACGGATGTCATGTCACAGGGTTGACCTGGGTTTAAATGGCCTTCTGGCTGACCCTGCTCACTCACCGCTTTGTAAACCTGACCATCTATTATCCAAGTCATCCCTCAGAAAGTTATTCCTCAGCCTGTTATCCTCCAGCCAGGACCGCCTGTCATACCTCAACCTGATATCATCCAGCAAGGGCAGCCAGTCATACCTCAGCCTGTTGTTCCCTGGCCAGCCCAGCCATTCATACCTCAGCCTGTGGTTCCCTGGCCAGCCCAGCCATTCATACCTCAGCCTGTTGTTCTCTGTTTAGTACCCAGCCTGTCATACCTCAGCCTGTTGTTCCCTGGCCGGCCCAGCCAATCATACCTCAGCCTGTTGTTCCCCGGCCGTCTCAGCCATTCATACCTCAGCCTGTTATTCTCTGGCTAGTACCCAGCCTGTCATACCTGAACCTGTTATTCCCAGGCCAGGACAGCCATCATCCCTCAGCCAGCAGTTTGTCTCCAGAGGGCAACTGTTTTGACCTCCACAGCCCAGAGGTCCACAGGGAACATCATCAGTGCCATCACTACACATGGCTAAGGCAAATCACATAGCTGCCGGACTGTTTGTGAGAGTGTGTATGTGTCCAGCATATGAACATGCCTTATTTTGGGATATGGTGTCTCATAATTCGCAGTGCAGTGGCCATTATGGAAATGTCGATGTTCTTTTCTGCCAAATCCCTATGGTCAGCCCTCCCCCGCCTCACTGCCTCTTCATGTGAATATCTCTGGTCCTCCACACACCATGGTGTCGTTCCAAACACCGCCATGATACACATCACTCACAATCAGCCAGGACACTTCAACTTGTGTTTAAATTGCTCCCAACAGTATCCTTAATCTGACCAAAATCAATACAGCTTTTACAGCCACGTCGTGGGAGAGAGGGGCAGGGACTGCTATTGATGTTCACATGTCATTTCGGCAGGATTTGATGCCTATCTGCATTCCGAATGGCATTCTGTTGTCAATATAGTGTACTCCTTTTGGCCAGTAATGGCCCTTAGAGCTCTGGTGTAAAGTAGTGCCCCTTGGAGAAAATTGTGTCATTTGGGATGCAGCCTCTTTCCTCTTTCTTCTCTCCTGAGGAGATGGAGCCATAGATCAACTGGAGGTGTAGTGGTATTCAGTCAGGGTTAGTGGAGCTTTGCGCTGGTTATATAGTGAAATAAAGGAGGTTCATAGAGCAACAGGCAGTGTGTGTCGCTGGCTTATGTGCCAAGTATCCACAACAAGGGAATGAGAGAGAACACCATTGACTGCTGAATCAAAGCTAAACTTTGATATAAAAACAACAATCTTAATGGGTTCATAGTGTTACACATTACACAAAGATTCACCTATGAGACCTTGACACACACACACACACACAGACACACACACACAAAAACTTCTGGAGCTTTACCTGTCATTCAAACAGTTGAGGGAGATCTTCAGTCTGTGACCATTATTTTTAGGAGAAGTTATAGGAAGGGTGGGATAAAGAGAAGGAGTAGAGGAGAGAAACCCTGTGGAGGGGACAGATGAGGCTAAAGCCTTCTGGAGAGCCCTGGGAGGAGAGGTATGAAGAGAAACACAGAGAGATGATAATGGGGTTACAGGGCTGCAGTGTAGGACAAAGGGAAATTATAATGGGGTTACAGGGCTGCAGTGTAGGACAGAGAGAGATGATAATGGGGTAACAGGGCTGTAGTGCAGGACATATAGAGATGATAATGGGGTTACAGGGCTGTAGTGTAGGACATAGAGAGATGATAATGGGGTTACAGGGCTGCAGTGTAGGACATAGAGAGATGATAATGGGGTTACAGGGCTGCAGTGTAGGACATAGAGAGATGATAATGGGGTTACAGGGCTGTTGTGTAGGACAGAGAGGTTAAGTGGTCATGACTGTAGTATAGGACATAGAAAGGTTGAGGGGTCAGGGCTGTTGAAAGAGGGGGTGTTATACAGTGTTACAGGCAAAGAAGTGGAAATGTGTGTCAACGAGGAAATTGAGTCTTGTTACAGGGTTACGTTGTTGCTATCATTCTGTCCATCCCTTCTCCTACCTTGTGGTTCTTCCTCCACCCCTTCCTCCTACCGAGTGGTTCTTCCTCCATCCCTTCCTCCTACCTAGTGGTTCTTCCTCCACCCCTTCCTCCTACCTGGTGGTTCTTCCTCCACCCCTTCCTCCTACCTGGTGGTTCTTCCTCCACCACTTCCTCCTACCTGGTGGTTCTTTCACCACCCCTTCCTCCTACCTGGTGGTTCTTCCTCCACCCCTTCCTCCTACCTGGTGGTTCTTCCTCCACCACTTCCTCCTACCTGGTGGTTCTTCCTCCACCCTAGCTGACAGCCCTTGAGCCCCAGAGTCCCATTTCAGGCCTGGGTGGTGGTTAAAGGCCCATAATCTGCCTGGTAGTGGCCTCAGCGGAAGCACATTATTGGTTTTAAGGACTCCTGCTGCTGAGGGACCTGGGGCTAGTGGTTGGTGCTGTGTGTTTGTGTGTGTATGTGTGTGTGTGTGTGTGCGCATGCGTGCGTGTGTTTGTGCACACGCTATGTAGAGGGAGATAGAGTACAGCTGTCATTATTTATTTACTTGTTAAGTGTTTAAAGTGGAGGAGACCTCTGGGATAACGCACAGCTGATGAAAATATTCCATGGATACATTCTGCAGGGAGAATGGGAATGCAGATTGGATGGACAATTCCCAGTGTCTTCACATCGCTGTGATGATATGGTTACCCACTGCTGGGCGTGTACTGGATTCTTCTCTGTATTCAAAGCATTAGAGAGGTGTGCGTGTGTGAGAGAGAGAGAGAGAGAGAGAGAGCGCAAGCGAGGGTGTGTGTTTGTGTCTGCTCATCTGTGATCCCAGTAACAAACTATTGGGAACAACCTGAACATTTGTTTTGTGTGTCTGTGTGTGAGTGTGTGTGTGTGTGTCTGTGTCTATAGAATGTTAGTCTAACCATTAATATGTAATCTTCCATTGGTTTACCACCAAGAGTCTAGACCAGGTGCAATTGGCCCCAGTAATTGGTCCATTACTGGACTGAGGGGCTGATGTTGGCCCCTGGTCAGGTTTACCCTTGGGAGATCCTGTCTCTACATGCCCTCACCCCCCGATCACGATACAGAGATTGTCTATTTCACACAAGTCTGGGTAGGGTATTATGTGACTTGTAAGGTCTGTGTGGGTTTCTTTGTATGTGATCCATTATTGGAGTGAGAGTGGAAGTGAGAGAGACACCAGAGGGACAGTTACCTTGTGTCCCCTTAGACAAAACAACCAACAAACAGTTAGTGAAGGTTAGGCTTTCAGGAGACTGCTTTTGTAGGATAAACATTTTGAATGACAGAGTTTCTCTGTCTGCATTTACATAATCAGCCCAAATTTGATATTTTGCTCAACTGCTCGCAAGAGTAATTGGTCAAAACCAAGTATAGTGGATCAAAATCAGCCTCTTGAAGATGTTTTAATAATTAAGAATCATCCCATCATGAATGTGACCATAAGCCTAGGCCATAGGCAAACAATGAGGAAATGTGCTAGCTAATATAACCTAGAATAATCTCAACCAGTGACAGGGAACAGAGACAAATTTAATGGTAAGGCCCTGGTGGATTTAGGGTTAGTTTAGTGGTAGGGCCCTGGGGGATTTAAGGTTAGTTTAGTGGTAGGGTTCCATGGGTTAGGGTTAGTTTAGAGGTAGGGCCCTGGGGGATTTAAGGTTAGTTTAGTGGTAGGGCCCTGGGGGATTTAGGGTTAGTTTAGTGGTAGGGCTCTGGGGGATTTAAGGTTAGTTTAGTGGTAGGGGCCTGGGTGTTAGGGTTAGTTTAGTGGTAGGGTACTGGGGGTTAGGGTTAGTTTAGTGGTAGGGTTCTGGGTGTTAGGGTTAGTTTAGTGGTAGGGTTCCGGGAGTTAGGGTTAGTTTATTGGTAGGGTTCTGGGGGTTAGGGTTAGTTTAGTGCTAGGGTTCTGGGGGTTCTTTGGGAGCCTCAGTGCTTTTCTCAAGACATATGTCATTGCTAACTCCTACTACTTTCTTTTCCTCTTGATTTTTCTTTTCTTCTTCCTCTTCCTCCACCGCCTTGTTTTTCCTTTCCAGCTTATTTTTCTTCTCCTTCAACTACTATAGAAATGTTTTGGTGATTGGTAAGCAACGTTAAAGATGCGTTGTTGTGCTGCAGTTTAAACCGAAGATCAATACAAATTATTGTGACTAAGTGAATCCTGCTGTACTGTTTGCATGCTAGTGTTATTTCTGTGGAGAAACATGCGAGTTCAGATAATTAACAGGGGCACCTTTAGAAGTGATTGTCGATTTTATGATGTGATGCTAACACGCCTTCGCACAAATCAGCATTGCTTCAACACCCATGAGGACCAGCAGGCCCATAGCTGTATAAACAAGGGGCTCTTGAACGCAGATCAGCTGCCATCACCTGAAAGGCACATCTGCCCCTGAGTTGCTATTTCTGATGTTTTATTTTGTTCATTGCCCCTCACACATTTTTTCTGCAGAAGCTATGTTTTGTTTTAAAATGCGTTCTTTCAGTATATGTTCCTTGAGTTGCTTATATGACAGAAATAATATCAGTCACTAATATGACAGAAGTAATAATATTGCTTTAGACAGTGCAGAGCTGACACATTCATCAAATATCATTGTAATGCAGAGTTTAATATACCTTTATTAAAACACACTCATATCATATGTAGCAGAGATTCAGGAGTGATAAAAATCTGGTTTAAAAAGGATCTTCCCAAGCATATCACAGCAGAGTAGAAAGATAAAACATGAATTTGTCTTAAAATGAAAAAAGACATTGTCAACTCAAATAATTTTTTTACATGTAGTATATTCCTCCACCTGGGAAACATCCATTTATATGATACTACTTCTGTGTGTCAATCCCAACTGGCAGAGACAGAGGTATGACAGGAATATCAACAGAAATGGGAAGCAAGTGCTCCTGCTCTGGAAAAGCCTGGGTCTGTTAATTGTTTACGGCAGGATGAAGGGTGACTCTCTGCGTACGTTTACTTACTCTGCACTAGGAAAGTGTGATTGACTATGCCATAACATACATAACAGATAACAGAACCAGAAAAAAAATCACTGCCACTATGCCACACATGAGGCTGGTACATTTCTGATTAGTAAATCAATTTATTTCTTTGTTATGTACACATTTCCATGTTCGTTTTTTTAAAATGTTTTTTCATTACTGCCTAAATATGTTTGCGTTTGTAATAATGGCAGCAATTCATTCATGCCAATGAAGCAGCAATTTAATTTAACTGGGACACAGAGGGAAATGGACAGAGAGAGAATTTGACAGGGACATAGAGAGGTAGACAGATCGTGAGTGGTAGAGAGACAGACTGAGAAAAAAGTAAAGGTAGACAAAGATTGAGAGGTATAGGGAGTGAGAGGCAGAAAGAACGGTATAGGATTAGGTAAAGAGAGGTAGAAAGAAAGAGGTAGAGTAGAGGTTAGAGCGAACAGATTGAATGGCTAATTAAATGGGTACCTCCAGGCATGAATAAATTCTCTGGCCTGACGAGGAGAGCCCCTGGAAGCAGCATGGCAGCCCTGGGAGATGAATGACCAATGGGCTCTGGTGTGATGAAGTAGTGAAGCTTGTGTGGGTGCGTGTGCTTACAGCTTGGCATTGAGCTTCTTGGCTGGTCAGGGCCGAGCGCAACGTCTTTCTAAATCCCCCTCTCTCTTTGCTCCTGCTGCTCCAGCTGATTTATGGTTCCCAACCTAACTTCTCTTCCTACCCAAATTAACCTCTCTCTCTCCGTGGGCCCACTTTGCCCAGATAATCCTGGCTGGCCAGCCCTCACACAGCACTAATCCAGGTCAGTGCACTGATGGAGAGGAAATGAGCCGCTAATTAGATAATGGGAGGGGAAATGGGCAGGAGTGAGCTGGAATCTGTCATCTCTCTTGCTCTCTGTCCCTGTCAGACTGTTGCTCTCTCCAGACAGGCTGTGCTTACACATGCACATCACATACAAACACAAACACGCAGATGGACATTTAAATCCACAAGTAGCATGTACATTTCAATTAGATCTAAAACCCACAAAGATTACTCGCATTGACACTTGATTTATTCTCTTGTATATATGGTGTATTTCTTTATGTGTGTAATACAAATAAACCCAAAGACGCACAAGAATACTGTTTGACATACAAGGGACTGGAGCTCTTAGTTCAACAGCATTATCCCAGAACTACTGTAAGACAAACTTACCAAGCTGTACATGTCCTGCTGCATCTGTCAGGGGATCACCGACATTTAGACAGAACAGACAAAACCACGTCCAATTTGGGACCACCGACTTGACCCCTGGGCAAGGAAGCATGCATGCAAAGGAGTGGGTCAGCTGGCTGAGTCCTTGTTTGTCCATTAGGCCAGGAACCAAGGGGTTTCAGACTGGTCGTCAAAAATGGCGGATCATCTAGCTGTGCATCAAAGTGAGAGGCAGAAATCATACACACCTGTGCAATGCACCGGCCTTACTGTGAAGTAATACAGCATAAGCACCTTCCTAATTATTACATAACAGCACTGTTTCAAAAATGACCCTCCAGTAGGTGGAGCACCAGCAGGCAGTACAAGTTAATAGTGACCACAGAAATCCGGCCTTGTGAACCGTTTCTTTTCTCGTGCTACCGCCCCCAGCAACAATGTGTCTCAAAGAGACTAATACAACGATGATCACCACATCAAGACACATTCAAACTGTTAACTTTACAGCTGCACTCCGCACCACTCAAACTCTCCATCTCCCTTATACAGGTATACCAGAGCATATCTACACATTGTCTTATGTACTCTGTATAGTATGCAGTTATGTAACAGCAACTTGGCTAAACATGGTTGTTTTGGATTATGTACATAAACATACGTATGTTTGCAGCTTATACAGTGGGTGATATAGTGTGTGTGTGTTTGTGTGTGTGTGTGTATACACATGTTTTTTATGCTGGAAAAAGTGTGTGTGAACTGTGAAAATGCGTGTATGTGAGTGTGCATGGGCGATGTCTAGTGTGTGTGCACATATTTTAATATTGAGGGGATAGTGTAAAAAGTGACATTTGATAATTATTGACACTGAAACTCTTTCATTTGGCTAGCTTGTTTAACAGTCTGATAGTCTCAGCGTAAGAATCTGTGCAACGTACTGATGCTTACAAACCTGAAGCAAGGTACTCACACCATGTCTAACAGGCAGTAGTTTAGAAAGTAGTGTGCAGCTGGGTTTCTGACTATTTGTAGGGTCTTCCTCTGCACATGGGACACTCTTGGACTTTCCAGCACTACCATGACTCTAAGCACAAGGCCAAGTTGACCCTCCAGTGATTACAGCAGAAAAAGGTGAAGGACTGGAGTGGCCATCACAGTCTCCTGACCTTAATATCATTGACCCACTATCTCAAACGTGCGGTTCATGCAAGAGGACCATATGACAGTTGAATATAAATCCCATAAGAAATAAAATACATGTGTTTTGCCTGCTCACTCATGCTTGTTTTCTTTAAAAATTATACATATATTACCAATTCTCCAAGGGTATGCACACTTTTGTGCGCAACTGTACCGGTTATATAGCCAAACTCTCCACCAAACGAATTTACCTGGTACAAGTCCTTTATCAACTGTCCCACTGTTCCACTACCAATGCCCTCCTACCACTGCTAATACACTAACACTAATGACTGATGAAGCATGTACTGCTCTATACTCAGCACATAACCCTTTTTGGTTGATAATTGTCATTCTATATAGAAAAGTTTCTGGAAAATGAGAGAAAAACAATGAACTATTCATATTTATTAGGCACATTAAAATGCATTTAATTGGGTTCATGATGTGTCCATTCTCCAGGTGCCTGTTAATACTAAGCTAAATGATAGTGCTGTCAGGGCCATATTGTAGCGTGACTTTGTAAAGAATATTAATGAGGAGAATGTTAGCGCAGGCAAGTTATATAACAGTTTAGTTATGTGGAAGAAATATAGGGAGTCAAAATAACTTTTCATTTGACTACCTGGTGTGTTGAGTACCCGTCTGTTTTTTAGTTTGGGTAATACAGTGAAAAGTAATTGCTTTGGTACTTTTCTTCACAAATACTCTATCCGGTGATTTTTCTTAACTCTTAATACAACTTTCTGAACCACCTTTGAATGTGGGAATCTAGGCTGTGGGTTTTAATCCCATTGAGGTCACAGAAATATCCAGTGCCTTAGGGAGGTGATTCTGTAATTTTCTATCTGAACATAGTAGACAAAACAATGTAGTACATACAATATTGTAACCAAGTATTTATTTGATGATCAAATATGAAACAATTACTGATAGTAAATGGCACATTCACAGTAGATAAGACAATCATATCAAAAGGTGTGTACTTCGTATAACCATCAATGTACTTCATGAAACACTGATTCTTTGATATTGTTTGCTGTAAAGCTTTTTTCTTGTTTGAAAAGTAGTAGACATGGCCACATACTTGTATAAATAGTACCAAAGCAAAATCTGTATTTTGAGGTAGGACATTGGTGGCCAAAAATGGCATCACTTTAGTTTGAATTTAAGGAAAGAACACCTGACTCTTCTTAGTGACCGGATTGTCTTTCCCATATTCCTTGGGAATGTCTTATCTTAATCTTTAGTGTCTTATTTATTCTTAGAAGGGATGAGGGATGAGTAAAATAATTGTACAGTTGACATCAGCTTAGACAACATCATCCCCTTAGTTTCCTGCTAATCCTACACAGAGATAACAATAATGGAAAAAGAAAGGAGATTTATACAAAGGCAGCTATGGACTTTAATTCATAATTAGCCATAGAGGTCAAAGATTTGATCTGGCTGCTAGACAAGAAGAAAAGACTTAATTTGAAGGTTATGCCTGCTCCCTTTTTGCATTTTTCCCCCCTCTGCTTTCCTGTCATGAACCTTGTGAGTCAGATGATGACCTTCCAGTCAGAAGTCAAACGTTATTAGAGAGAGAGAGAGAGAGAGAGAGAGAGAGAGAAGGGGGATGTGTGAGGGAACCTCTGATATGTTACGCTTATGATTGCCTTGACAGGTCAAAAGGGAAGGTATATGTTTTGTGGTGATTGTAAGTGTAATTTATTTAGGGGGGTTATGCCCCCAGACCCACTCCCATCTGTCCTCCTTAATTACCCCCCCCAGCCCAACACGTTTGCTTGTGAGGCTCTGCTGCAGCAGAAATAGTCATTCAGCATCTCCTTCTCCCTCCCTCCCTCTCTTCTGCTGGTGTCTTTATTGATCCCTCCTCCTAGCCCATAATGAAGTGGAACTACAACTCCATTACTCCCTGCTCCCTGATTGGCTGGAGGTAATATGAAATTAGCCAGCGTGCAGTGAGCCTGTCAGTATTGATTTCACTAGCCAGATTACTTGTTACAAAAGAATAGAGCTGTCTGTGCCATAATTGAACAAGTTAACTCCTTGTCTCATAAAATGTAAGCCCATATTGATTGTATCACGGGGGGGGTTGGGGCCTTGGTTATATGCAGAAAGAGATGAAAGTTGTATCGTTGTTACTGTAGAGAGGTGCTGATGTTTCTCTTTTCCTCCTCCAATGGTGCAGGGTGACATATGGATCAAGGCATTCTTGCTGAATTGCACAAAAAGAACAACAAATGAGATGTTCTATCCTATCGGGTTGGTTTGTGTTACAATGCATCTCGTCAGAATAAAATCAAACAAACCCAGGTCCTTTTTCTCTTACTGTCGTTTTTTCTTTCATTGAAGCTGACTTGCTTAAATGAAAGAAGCAAGGTATTGCTGACACCTCAAATTAGGTATTTTCCAATAAATTTTCAAATGAAAACATTGACATTTATGCATATTGTCAGTCTGTCATAGATAAAACCTGTGTTGTATTACTTGTTTTTGGACTGAGCTACCTCTCTGCAATGTAGGGCACTACATACAGTAGCTGTGCTCCACTCTAGGTGTTTTTTAGATGAAGAGAAATGATTGTTGATGATGTCCTGCTGTGGCCCATTTCTCTGTTTCTTTACCCTGATGAATGATAGCCTGCTGGCCTGGGCTCTGTCTAATCACTGTGGGCAGATCAGTGCCATGAAAAGCGAGATGTTTAACAAGTGTTCTGCCCCATTCATTAGACATCTCAGGAAAGAAATTGAAGGGGGAAAACTGTGATTAATAATTTAGATGAGATAAAAGCAGTTATAAGAGCCTGGACCAGACAGTTGAGGTTATATCTGCTTAGCAGATTGATGTAGATAATGGAGGTTATATCTGATTATAGTGAATGGGTAGAGAGTGAAAGACATCTCTTAAAGGGACAGTTTCTCCAAAAAACATATTTCGGTGACTGTCTCCTTACCAAATTAGTCCTTCAGGCAGAGTCATTTTTTAAAACGATCCATTGTTCATCTCTGTCCAAGTCCGTAATTAACGTTATTAGCGTCATTCAAATTCATGAATGGAAACTGTTTGTACTGCTATCGCAAAGCTGCATTGCAAGCGGAAAACTACTCCAAAACACTAGATTCAGTAATCTATTGCGGTATCTTCACTTTTTAAAACTGTACACGTACGAAACTGCTGACAGAATTGGCTGAATTCAAACAGGCATTAGCAAACTTTTTTTTATAGCCACCATATACACAGTTTGTTTTTTGGCAGTGATGTCATCAAGCTACAGTATGTGAAGATAGGTTGTTTCAACATTAGAATAATTTTTGTAATTGTGGAAAATGCAGTGGTCATAAGAGAGGTACAGGGTATGTATGAATACTAACTTTTTTAAACTGTGACACTTACTGACCGGTAACCACAGAACTTACCGTTAATTTGAAATGAGAATAATATTGTTACTTTATTTTGAGGAATACACTCATTGTCATGTTCTTTGAGGTACATACCACCCCTTGTCTTAGTTTGGAGTGGTACTTATCATTTCATTCATGAATGTGTACCATCTCTGCTCTTAATGGATGGGTGGAGAGTGGAGGTTATCTCTGCTCTTAATGGATGAGTGGGGAGTGGAGGTTATCTCTGCTCTTAATGGATGGGTGGAGAGTGGAGGTTATCTCTGCTCTTAATGGATGGGTGGAGAGTGGAGGTTATCTCTGCTCTTAAAGGATGGGTGGAGAGTGGAGGTTATCTCTGCTCTTAAAGGATGGGTGGAGAGTGGAGGTTATCTCTGCCCTTAAAGGATGAGTGTAGAGTGGAGGTTATCTCTGCCCTTAAAGGATGAGTGTAGAGTGGAGGTTATCTCTGCCCTTAAAGGATGAGTGTAGAGTGGAGGTTATCTCTGCCCTTAAAGGATGAGTGTAGAGTGGAGGTTATCTCTGCTCTTGATGAATGGGTGGAGAGTGGAAGTTATCTCTGCTCTGAATGAATGGGTGGAGAGTGAAGGTCCTCTGGCTGTACTAGCTAGCTAGCAGAGAGTGGAAATAATCTTGTGTTTAATGGATGGAGAAAACATGACACTTATCTGTGCTTCAAACCTGGTTCCAGGTTATTGCACACAGCACTTATGACCATGGGAAAACAACCTTTCAGAATTTGTCTTATAATTCTATGGGAGTGACCTTGACTGACTATTTGTCATGACCTTAACTAACTTTGTCATCTTTTGAAATGGTATTTCTGATATTTGATCATTCCGGTAGATATATCAGTCTAGTCTCGGCTTTCAGTTCACCATGGCCAATAATTGAAACAAATTGCGAAATATCCTATTCTTGATGCTTTCGTCTCTCCTCACTACTTAGCTAGTCATCATTGAAAATGAGAATTGGTTGTCAGTCTCTTTACCTAGTAAAATGATGAGTTCAGTAACAAAAAACATTTATTTTTATTAAATCCAGTCTAGCCAGAGCCAGCCACTACATAATGCAAATGAGAAGCTAACCAGCTAGTAGCCTACAACACTAAATGGAATGTTCCTTCAATTAGCTAGTAACATAATTTCATTACAGTGAACAAGTTTTAATGAAGAAAGAATTGCCTTGTTCTGCCCCAAGTCAGAGATAGGAGTCAGTTCAGCATCTATCAAAGCAGCTCAGCTGCGGTATACTCCGCTATTCCATGTTTCAACAAGACATCCGAGGTTAAGGTGTTGCAGGAGATTATTTGTTATCTCTGGCAGTAGTGGATGGTTGGAGGATGGAGGTTATCTCTGGGTTATGTGGATGGTTGGAGAAGGTGGAGGTTCACTATGGTCTTAATGTATGGTTGGATGCTTAGAGAATGTGGAGATTATTTCCGGTTTTAGTGAATGCATGGAAAGCGGAGGTTATCTATGGCCTTATTGGACGTGGAAATTGGAAGATATAGAAATTGAAGGTTATCTGTAAGGGGTGGATTTTGAAGTTTTTCTCTATTCTGAGAGGATGATTGGAAAGTGGAGGTCATTTCTGGTTTAAGTGAATGGATGAAGAATCAAAATGTGTTGTCTTAGTGGATGAGTGGAGAATGGAGGAAGGAGGGGGATATGAATGAGGTGTGTGATCATACCCCCTAAATAAAGGACACTATTGCTAAATACGCTTGTCACTGGTCAGAGAGAGTCTCTATCCAATTCAGGGTCAAGTCACTGAGAGCTAGTGCTGTGAGCTTCACTCTCATTAAGCAGAGGAGGACTTATTCCACACACTTACTCCTTCTATGTAATTAGTAAATGGAACCCAGTCAACAGTAAAACGAATAGTTTGTTTACACACACTTACCCAAAGCGTTCATTATGGGTTAACAAAAGTGAAGCCCCTCTTTGACCGGGGGCAGGAGGCGTGGTGGGGGGAGGCGCTGTAATAAATTGTTTCATCTGTGAGTTTAGTTGTTATGTTGTCCCTAACACAGACATGGAAGGTAACAGCACTTTTCCCCTGATAGGGTGAAGGGTTAATGAAATGCTCCTTATTTCCTCCTGCTCTCCCTCTTCTGCTGTGTGATAAGTAGCTAACCAACGAAGCCTGTAATTACAATCTTACAGAAACCGGCCTGATCTGTATATAAATCTCACCATCCAATTACAAGATGTAATAATTCTGCACTCAGGCTGGTAATGAGGTCTAATACTGGCGCATGTGATAATCCCCTCTGGATGCTGGCTTGATCAGATGTTGGCTTTGTAATTAGACTGGCAGAAAATCATTATTTCATGTTCAGGAAAAATGAGGTTGGTGTGAAGTAAATTTTCTCTCCATTCTCTGAAGCGTAGACAAGAATTTAATGATTTAATCATGATTGTTAGCTATTTTGCAATCAATTTGTAATGATTGTGTCGCAACAGAGGGTTTCTGGGAAGAGGGCCTTGTAAAGATGGAAGGTGTCACTGACATGGCAGAGCTGTTATGTCAGATGGCTCAGTTTCAGCATCAAACTGTTTAGGCTGGTTTGTATGTGTGTTGTTTTGTATGTAATACATTTTTGGTCTGGGAAGAGGTGCCAGGCACATGGTTTATTACCACACAAGAGGACGAAACGAGTTTAGCTAAGTTTGTTCAAAAGGAATTACTACAAAATTTGCTTCATGTTAGATTAGGAAATCTTTTTTACCTGACCAAAATATCAGATTGACTAGAATTTTTAATCATTTAATCTCAAATGTAATTGTTTTGAAGCTGTTTTAGCCACTCAACCCACCAAATCACAGGTGTCAAACCGGTTCTACATAATGTAGGGATGAGTGTCTACAGAGTTTCAATTTTAGCTCATGCATGATTGATTCATTAAATCACTCATTTGGTAGGATCTCCCCTCACCTGGTTGCACAGGTGTCACTTGGCAACCACTGAAAGGAAAAACTGAAAACCAGCATACGCTAGGCCCACTGTGAAATCGATTAGACACTTATGTACATTTCACATAATGTATTTCACAAAAAAAAAAACATATATGGTATATATGCATGTGTTATTAACATAAGCTATTTATAATTGCCAAGTGTCCCTGCTTACGAGTGTGGCTGGATACTGTACCCGGAGACATCCAGCAATTGCCCTAGCTAACGATATGCTAACTTTAATAACCTCCAAACTGCACACACAGACATCTGACAGTGGAACATGTTCCAAAAGGAAACTCATTGAAAGTGACTATTGATAATCAAACAGAGGCAAAGAACAAACGTCAGTAGGAAGAACATGGCCAATCCTCCTCTTGCCACAGTTTGTATGCACAGAATACCCACAGAGAAAATACGGTAGAATTAACAGCAGGCAATGGTACACCGAACATACATTATTCATGTACTAACCACCTACTCTTTGCTGAGCCGGCCCACAACACAATCCATACTGTCTCATGTCCGTGTCATCTGTACCATCTTCCTCAGATAGATCCTCATTCAGGGTATTGAGCCATAGTGTTTCCACAACAATTCATATAGAAGTTATTCTAACACTAGACAGGCAGAACATGTAGTACTGTATTGTCATCAAATGCATCAGTGGAGGCTTAGCTAGTTAATACCCTGACAATGGCACGCTATTACCTTCTGTGTGAATTCCAGAACAGGACAGTAGATGTGCATAAGGTTTGATTAGAATGCCTTGTGTACGACTTCTCCGGTGTGGAGCGGTGCAGTAGATTTAGACACTCCAGGGGGATGCACTCCGGCTCTACTCATCTCACACTAATCTCCCGGGTGATTCTATGGCAGATACTTCATTGACAGAGAATTTACTATTTTGTCCTCTGAGGGCTGTGTCTATAATTAATACTTTTTAAAGGAGATCCCAGAGGGCCTGGCTGTTCAGAGGGATGATGCCTTTTTATCAGTAATAAAGCACTATATTTAAGAATCTTGACTGCACCATACTGCCTTCCAGTCCTGGTAAATTAGGTTACCTACAGTAATATAGGCTACTACCCACATAGAAGAATAGCTCATAGGAAGATGAATTAAGAATGTTCATGCTCTGAGACAACTTGATGCATCATTGTTTGAACTCTATGAATAAATATGTATTAATGTGTGCATGTTTGTGGGTATCTCTTATATTTATTGCTTCTTAGTTTCTAGGTATGTGTTGTATAGGCCTGTTTTGTTTATGTTTGTATGTGCGTAAACATCCCTGCCAGCTATTTGCTCAAAATAGTCACTTTTAGGCAGACTTTGATGTTTGCCTGCTGCCCAGTGCTGGCTCCAATCCATCCATCCTACCCAAGCCCTGGCCCCATCCAGCATACTCCAGTCTGGCTCTAGGGGAGCCCTCCGGAGAGCAGCCTGATGGGGCTTAGGGGCTCTGGGCTTTTGGGCCTCTGGGCCTTCTTCCTTCACTCATTGCTTTGAGAGGAAGAGAGATAGAAAAAGAGACTCCTTACCAACCTATCAGCCTCTTCCACTCTGTCACTTTGCCCTCTTCCAACCTGATCACTAGCTCAGAAAGCCTTTCAAGTGCTCTTTGAAAGAAAAAAAAATCAGCAAGAGTGTTCTTACAGGTGCTCAATAGCCACGATAATGCCAGCCCCCTCTCTTCTCCCCAAACACCACTATTCCGCCCTACTATCTGCTCTTTTGTTTTCCTCTCTTTTTTACAGAAGGTGCTCTTCTCTTCCACCTGAGTGCTAGTCCACCCTCTGGTTTATTGGCATTCTCAGAGTGCTTTCGCTAGAATGAACAAGATAACAGCCCAGTAGTTCTAAAGCAGTATCACCAATCTATATTACAGGACAGTGTCACCAATGCTAAAGTAGTGTACAGAACCAACAGGCTACTATCACGTCATGGCTATGCCCCTAGCCATCTCTGCGCTGGACTGGGGCCATAGTCAAGACTGGACAGAAGGTGGTGCCGCTAGGCACCTCTATTTGATTTTGGTCTCCCCAATTGGAGGCAGATGTAGATCGTTGCCTCCAATTGTGGAACCAATTTATGTTCAATGTCTGGCCACACCCAGGGTAGATCATTTTGGTTTGTTTGTGCCCTGCTCAACATCATTGGTTGCTGCTATTATTGTGTTTCTTTCATTAAAACATGGATTACCAGTCTTTCTGTCTTTGCGCCTGTGTCCTACCACCACAACTGTGACAGCTACAATACTGTACAAAGCACCAATGCTAAAGTACAGGACAGAACAAACAGGCTACAATAACGTACACAGCAGTTCCTCACTCGAAATTTTATTTTTCAACTTCTTTGGAAAGGGAAGAAAAGGGAAAGGTGCAGTGGTCTCTTAATTTTTTCTGGAGCTATAGCAGCATAAAAACCAGGGGTTGAGACAGGTTTCCAGAGAAAACAAAAGCTTTGTCTGAAGGTAACCCCAGACACAGCCAACCAGGCACGAAGAAACTCCACTTACTTTGTCAAGCATGGGACCTATTTGAAGTTTATTTATTTTCTTATCATGGCAACCAGAGAGAAGAGCATTGCAATAGTCTAATCTTGAAGTAAGAAGCAATTATTTGCATTTCTTTACATGTTCATTTAAAGATCAGAGTGGAGGGTGACACTGAGGTCTCTCACAGCCATTTGGGATACGACCAAGCAAGCTTCGAGGTTCACTGTGAGACCTGACAACAAGTCTCTTTGTTTCTTGGGTCTTTTATTCAGAGATTAAAAGCTAAAATGTTCTGTCAACAATTTCCTTTTGTCTGAAACACATGCTTCCAGGGTAGTTAATTTTGGAGCATCTCTATGTTTCATTAACATATGCAACTTTGTGTCACCTGCATATCTGTTAAAATTCTAGATGATATAATCTAGAGGCAACATATATTGTAAAACAATACTGGCTCCAAAACAGAGCCTTGAGGAACACCACAACATACCTTTGATTTGTCAGAACTATTGTCTTCTGATAAATGTGATTTAATCCAGTCTACAACATGTCTGCATAGTCCAACATGGGTTTCCAATTTCTCCAAAAAAAGGGAGTTATCAATCGTGTCAAAGGTAACACTATGTCAACAGACAATTGGACTGATTGAATGTATCACCTTTAAAAGTGCGGTTTCTGTGCAATGATGAGGTCTGAAACCTGACTGAAGCGTTTCATAAATATAATCAAGTGGCCATTGAGTTCCTGGGAGACAACTTTTCCCAGAATTTTAGAGGAACTGGAGGTCCAATATTGGCCAATAATTGTATAATTTGTCCAGATTGAGATTTTGTTTTATCTGAGGCTTTTTTTTCAGACAGTGTGTTTGGTACACATTCTGTGGATAGGGTGCAAACTGTATTATTTTCAACTCAGGCCGACCAAGCAGAAGTAGCTCCTTAAGTAGTTTAGTTGACTTAGATTCCTGTTGGGGTTATGGCTCATTAGAATTTCAATGAATGTGTCAAGTGATACATGATTACGAAGTTGAAAGTGTTTCCCGTTCAGGGCAGTTCTGTGTGTTCTCAGGACAACTGGGTTTTTGAGGACTACGCTTATTTAAGAAGGGGTTTGTTTTTGTTTTTTCTGATGATGATCTTTTCATCAAATAAGTTCATGTATTCACCACTGCTGAATTTATGATGAACTTGACTTGCTGAATGTTGCTTTTTCATTAACTATGCAACTGTATCAAAAACTATCATTTTGCATTATTTTTGTTACCACCATGCTATAATACAGGACTGTACCACCATGCTATAATACAGGACTGTGCCACCATGCTATAATACAGGACTGTACCACCATGCTATAATACAGAACAGTACCACCATGCTATAGTAATAGACTGTACCACCATGCTGTAAAACAGAACAGTACCACCATGCTGTAAAACAGAACAGTACCACCATGCTATAATACAGAACAGTACCACCATGCTATAGTAATAGACTGTACCACCATGCTATAATTCAGGACTGTACCACCATGCTATAATACGGGACAGTATCACAATGCTATAATCATGGATGGTACCACCAAGCTGTAATACAGGTCTGTACCACCATTTCCACCATGCTATGATGTTAGGCATAACAACTAAATTGTGAATTAACTCAGTCGTTTAGGCTATTGGTGGCAAATCAGAGTTGATATTGCCTCTTTCCATTGGGATTAAATCTCTTCATTGTGCTCTCTGTGCTGCTATACTGCCCGCCGGCCAAGCTGGCTCTGCCTTGGCCCAGTCCTACGCTGCCAACACTACCGCTCAACTTAAATAAAATATTACTTTGGAGACATAAATATAATTAGTTGTGTCTCATCTCCTCTCTCCCTTGCAATTAAATGTGACCCCTTATGTTTTATGTATGCCTGAATAAACCCTGCGCACCCAGACAAGACATTGTTGAAGGTAGAAAAGGGAGGGCCGTGTATTGGAAAGTAATTATGATGTGGTAGGACAATATCAACTACAGGGAGGAGGGATGATATTGGTTGTGGCCTGGAGTCTTGGCCGTCAGACAGACACTCACAAACATTTACACACACAGCGAGAGCAGCAAATTGACTCCTCCTTTCTCATGTCTTAACCAATGTAAAGTGAAGGCAGCAGCTTTTGCGGAGGTTGTGAATGGTGACATAAGACCTAAGCCCCAGGCTTCTCATTTCACCATGGCTCTCTCAACTCCCTGCATGGGCTCTTTGATACCGAGACACATTATTATGTCCCTTCCTCATGGCGATTGTCTTATCTTTCCTGCTGTAACACAAGTTTAAAATAATGTATGTAACATTTGCAAACTGTTGTTACATGAGGGAAACTTATTATAGACGAGTACTGGAAACATAATGCTTTTTTTAGTGATGGCATTATTCCAGGTACGGGTTGTGTGGACAACAGTTGCTAAGTGACAGCTTTATCAGGTGCAGTGTTTCTGACACGCTAAAACCCATCAATATTTGAGATGCCTGCAGAACATTGTGCATGTTGGGCACCAGACAATGCCAGGGAAATTAATTCTTACTCTGTTTAATACAATATGTGTTCAAGTAAGGTAGGCACATATGTTTGTACTTGGGTAGTTGTGGTATTTGATTCATGCCACCTATATGTAGTATAAACAGATGCAACACAATATGGGACGTTCTGTGGCTGTCATACAACTGTAGGCTGAACATGTTCCTTAATGTTTTACCTGATATAACCCTACTACATAATTGCAAAAGTAAACCCTAGTCTTTTAACTGATAGGATGAGTGGCAAAGACTGCACATTACCAGAAGGAGCAGGGACATCAATGATGTCTTCAATAATCTGCTTCAACAAGGTTAGCCAAGGAAAACAACCACAGTGGATGATAGAAAAATTACCAGAGCTGTGGAAAACAATCCTAAAAGAAGAACATCCAGGACGCTGGGTCGAAAATGTCACAATCTGCTGCTCGCAGATACAAAGGCTACCCTGCAAAATGCAAATCTCTGAAAAGCACCAAAAACTGTTTGCTCAAAAGTAATATGAACAGATGAGATGAAGGTGAACCTTTATCAAAGTGATGTGAAGGCTCAAGTATGGACAAAAACAGTGCCACAGCAGTTGATCCAAATCCCAATCTCATCTGCAAAGCATGGTGGAGGCAGTGTAATGGCATGGACATGCATGGCTGCCTTTGGGACAGGCTCACTCATTTTTATTAATGACGTAATGAATTACGGCAGCAGCAGAAATAATGAAGTGTATAGGAGCATTGTGGCTACCAATGTGGCTACCAAGAATACTTTCTCCTGACTCAATGGGTGGTGAATGCAACAGGACCATAACCCTAAACACACTTCCAACACAACCAAGAAGTTACACAGAGAAAAAACTGGAACATTTTAGTCATTCTCCTGACTTAAATTCAACATGTATTTCAGTGGCTGAAGAGGAGACTGAAATCACAAACAGCTCAAAATGGAGGCAGTTAAGACTTGACAGAACATCTCAAAGAATGATACCAAGAGTTTGGTAAAGTCAGTGGCTCATGGACTCACTGCTGTTTTTATTGCATGCAAGGGATTACAGACTAAATGCTAGCTTTAATACTTTTAAGTCATTTTAAGTTGAATTGTCACAATACCTAGAGTATTCCCACATAATATAAGGGGATGGAACTGTAAACGTGCTGTTACGCATAGTTGGTAAAACATGTGTTGAAACAGACAAAAATAAAAGGTGACGATCTATACTTTTTCCTCTTATTCATCTCTTATCATATTTTCATATGCCTTGCAATTTTTACTTTACTGTCCTAATACTTATGGATGGCACTGTACATGCATGATACGTTCCCGAAGAAAAGCCAAACTGAATGAAATATGCTACACCAACATAGGATAGAGAGTAAAGACAAAAAATATTGGAGTAATCGTATTTACACACCTTGAGTAATTATATGACTACCTGGGAAAGACCATGGGAAACACATCCTAAGTAAGACATATGATTACAATCAGTGGCGCACCCCAGCTGAATATAACAAACCACGATCAGATATTTAAATGAGCAAACAATGTAAATGTAAATCCTGTACTGCAATGATTACTTTTAAAACAAGATTTTGGGGGATGTTGGCACTATTGAGTCATTCTGAAAACACAGAGGTGATGAAGATAATGGGGAGACATGGATTGAAGGGTAAGCACAGAGTTGAACCACCATCTCCAGTGGGAAGAGGGTTAATATAAGCATAAACCAGGAGCGTTACCAATAGACCACAGCCTCTGCCCATGCTGTGGTCATTTATAATTGGACTGTTGGGTAGACTGCTGTAAAATTCCACCTGTTATCATCCTCAAATGAGAATGTCATTTTAAAGTCTGCTCATCAGTGCTGCCCAGCTTCTAGGCATTGTTGAGTGGTTGTTCTAGAGGGGTCAAGGGCACAGAGTGTTTCCCTGCAGAGCAGGTACAGTACTGAAAGCTCTTATCCAACCCGGTAGGCCCAGTATTATATAGCGGCAGCATCACCCAGCCGTGAAGCACTCTGCCGGAAGAGCACCTGAAGGTCAGGTGGAGAATGAACACAGTGCAGCAGCATCCCTCCATTAGCAGCGTCTGGGTTCACCATGGGTTAGGGCTGTTTATGGGGGCGCAGGGGAGCCAGGGACCTGGTGGCATATGCTGAAGCCCCTGGCAGCCCCGTGACAGAGCACTTAGTGGGACCAGGGCCGGGCCCCAGTGAGAGGCCACCCAGAGGCTGTGTCCTGGGGCATCGCTGCAGGGCCAGGGGTGTTCATAACCCCCTGACAACCTGGAACACTACAGGGACCCCCTTCAGTTCCTCACTCCATCTCGGAGCATAACAATGGCATTATTATCGTCTCCATCGTCACCTTGGGTTTATTTCGAGGTCTGTCTGTAAATGTATATCTTGGCAAAGCTAAAGACTGTTGTTTATGATATTATTTTGTTGTAGATTCATATTTGTTTGAATCACAGGTCAGTCAAAAGTCTATTCATGTCTAATTTGCACTCTGTATGTTTATCAATTATCTCCACAAATTCCCTCTTTACTAAAACAAGCACCAATCTTTTGTCTGAGTGAGGCATTTAGTAAGGAATGCTTGGTAAAACTGTTGAAACTCCCTCTGCATCCCAATGTGCATATACATATTTTATGACTGTGTCGAGCAGTGCATTCCTCTGCATTATTAATAATATGGGAAATCAGTTGCAAAAAGCACCACTTTATAATTTCTAAAAATATTATGATGGGACAATTAAACAATTTTTGGTTACAGGGATAACATCTATAAATGGAGACTACTTATACACAGTTAATTAAGAGTTAGCTTAACTTAGCTTGTTGGAGGTAAAATGTGTTATTTTTTGTTCATATTGTGTGCCCTTCCCGTGGATGAATAGACAGGTCACCTTAAGGGCTTATTACAGTATCAGTATGTCTGCTCCAGCATGTTTCCAGACACCTTAGTGCCAAACCATCTTCATTACAGTGCACTGGGCCTGAGTTCCCCTCACTTTTTGAGTGACTGGGCTAGATGAAGCTTTATTAGTTGGCAATATAAAAGGCTCTCAACTGGCTGCTTAGTGACTAGCCAACTCTCTCTCCTGATCTCTTTCTCTATTTCTCTCACTCCCCTCTCTTTTTGTTTCTCTCCCTCCCTGTCTCTCCTTCTCCATTTGCCTCAGCAGATAGCTAACCTGATCCCCAGGGCCCCCTTAGCTCTCAGTGGTGGAGGGAGGGCAGGGCATGATGACTTTAGTCTTGTCTCAGAAGCCCCTTCATTGACGTTCTGACAAACACATGGTCAGTGCTGTACATCTAGATTATTGTAGATTTGTGGTTTTGTGTTCTTTTTCAAATCTAGTTTTAGTTAGTCAAACCTGTTTATTTTAGGTGTTTTGCTCAGATGAAACTGACCATCCCTGACTTGCTGGAGTGATAGTCCAGTAAAGTTAAATAGAGTCTCATAGCTTCTCTTTTTAACAGCGGCTAACTAAGCACACATAATTTTTCCATCCCTCCACTCCACAAATACAATTCTGTTCCTGATTCATGATCCTGATGTCACAAAGCAACTTTCCCCAAGGTTATTCACTATATTAGTTTGATGATTCTGATAGCATTGGTAAAAGTGATGTACTCACTGTGTGGAATTTGTAATTCTAAACATAGGTTCACATGTCTCTTTAGGGGTTCTGTCTTATGTTATTAATGTATGATGTGTCATTAAAATAATTTCCCTATTATATGCAAATACAATGTCTTCCAGCATCTCACGGGTAGAAAGTGTCCTCTACATTTCCTTGTTATGAGCAATGCATATACCCAGAATTCCTTGGCAAATTTCCGGATTACCTCAAATTAGTGTAGAGGTAGTTATTTCATTTCAATGAGCAGAGATCATTTTGATCATTATTTAAGACAGCTGATCAGATGTACTTTTAAATTTTTAACACTGTTCCACATATCTTCTGACAGTAGAAAACATTTCTTCTTGCCTAACACATTTTCATATTTTCTAACTGACCAGACCTGCTTTTGATTTTACTTCTGTTATTGTTCACACCCATGGTTAATGCTTACTGCACACAGGGTGGATTCCTTCCCTGTTAGCTAGAGATAGTGATCTCCAATCTTCTTATTTCAAATCAGCTGGCTACATTCAGAATTTACCAAAATGCCCATTACATAAAAAATAAGTAATTACAATCCCATCAGTTTTTGAAGAAAATAAACAATTAACTAAATATTTAACATCATTGTTTTTTTCTTTACTTTTTCTAATTATTTCAGTTTTAAAATTGGTTTCAGTTTTGATTTACTATAATTTCCTTTGTCATTGCCCACACTTAAGTAATTGATTACAGGAGTTACAGTGGGGAGAACAAGTATTTGATACACTGCTGACTTTGCAGGTTTTCCCACTAACAAAGCATGTAGCGGTCTGTCATTTTTATCATAGGTACATTTCAACTGTGAGAGACGGAATCTAAAACAAAAATCTCGAAAATCACATTGTATGATTTTTAATTAATTAGCTAGCATTTTATTGCATGACATAAGTATTTGATCAACAACCAACCAGTAAGAATTCCGGCTCTCACAGTCCTATTAGTTTTTCTCTAAGAATCCCTCCTGTTCTCCACACATTACCTGTATTAACTGCAACTGTTTGAAATTGTTACCTGTATAAAAGACACCATCCACACACTCAATCAAACAGACTCCAAGCACTCCATAATGGCCAAGACCAGAGAGCTGTGTAAGGACATCAGGGATAAAATTGTAGACCTGCACAAGGCTGGGATGAGCTATAGGACAATAGGCAAGCAGCTTAATGAGAAGGCAACAACTGTTGGCACAATTATTCGAAAATGGAAGAAGTTCAAGATGACGGTCAATCTCCCTCGGTCTGGGGCTCCATGTAAAATCTCACCTTGTGGGGCATCAATGATCATGAGGAAAGTGAGGGATCAGCCCAGAACTACACGGCAGGACCTGGTCAATGTCCTGAAGAGAGCTGGGACCACAGTCTCAAAGAAAACCATTAGTAACACACTATACCATCATGGATTAAAATCCTGCAGCGCACGCAAGGTCCCCCTGCTCAAGCCAGTGCATGTCCAGGCCCGTCAAAAGTTTGCCAATGACCATCTGGATGATCCAGACGAGGAATGGGAGGTCATGTGGTCTGATGAGACAAAAATAGAGCTTTTTGGTCTAAACTCCACTCTTCTTTGGAGGAAGAGGAAGGATGAGTACAACCCCAAGAACACCATTCCAACTGTGAAGCATGGAGGTGGAAATATCATTCTTTGGGGATGCTTTTCTGCAAAGGGGACAAAACGACTGCACCGTATCGAGGGGAGGATGGATGGGACCATGTTTTGCGAGATTTTTGCCAACTACCTCCTTTCCTCAGTAAGAGCATTGAAAATGGGTCGTGGCTGGGTCTTCCTGCATGACAATGACCCGAAACACACAGCCAGGGCAACTATGGAATGGCTCCGTAAGAAGCATCTCAAGGTCCTGGAGTGGCCTAGCCAGTCTCCAGACCTGAACCCAATAGAAAATCTTTGGAGGGAGCTGAAAGTCCATATTACCCAGCAAAACCTGAAGGATCTGGAGAAGGTCTTTATGGAGGAGTGGGTCAAAATCCCTGCTGCAGTGTGTGGAAACCTGGTCAAGAACTACAGGACACGTATGATCTCTGTAATTGCAAACAAAGGTTTCTGTACCAAATATTATGTTCTGCTTTTCTGATGTATCAAATACTTATGTCATGCAATAAAATGCAAATTAATTATTTAAAAATCATACAATGTGATTTTCTGGATTTTGGGATTCTGTCTCTCACAGTTCAAGTGTATCTATGATACAAATTACAGACCTCTACATGCTTTGTAAGTAGGAAAACCTGCAAAATCAGCAGTGCATCAAATACTTGTTCTCCCCACTGTATATCCATGAAAAACACCTCTGACGAATAGTGACATCCTTCATTCCTTGATAAACCATGTTATCTAAAAAAACACGAGGGGAGAAAACTACTTATAAATGCAGGCATCGAAGGTCTCGGTCAAGGTTATTCTGCTAAAAGAATATAGGTGGTCTGGACTTGAATTAATGTTCTTGATTCTCTTCTGTGACACACTTACACAGGGAGCTGAAAATGGCATATGTGGCATCGATCTCCATAATGCCTCGCTTTTTGTTGAAGCGGAGGCAGCTAGGCCTGGGAGTCTCTGGAGTATTTTGGTGTAAAGAGGTTAGCAGTGTGCATGCATGTGTATGTGTCTGTCAGCGTGTGTGTGTGTCAGCAAGTGTTTGTGTGTGTGCGTATGACTGGGTTTATGTGATTGAATCATTGTATATTGGTCAGTTTAGCACTGACGGATTTCACATATTGAGGGGTCGCGTCGCTGAGTGTCCATCAAGCCCCTTGAAGTCAATAAGCTGCCGTCACCTCACATTGGCTGGTTAGATTGATGCGCCATGGGAGATACGGTAGAGGCCCAAACCACATTCCCCCTCTCCTCACCTGACAGCCCAGCCGAACTCAGCTCTGCCGAGAGTCAGCTGCTCCTCTCTACTTCAGACTCCAAACAATATTACCCAAACGTCTAATATTGACAGGCTCCAAACCTGCACTTTTTAAAGTATATTATCCTCTCTTTCTGATTGAGGGGGCCTCTCCGGAGTGTGTTTTATTGTGCTCCGTTGGTGCTGTAGTGAATTTCCTTTAGTCCAACAGCCATTTTTCTCTTGCAGTATAAGAGGAAAGGCTTGTGACTGACAGGAACTAACAACATTTCAGAGCAAACAAATAGTGTTTCTCCCAGCACTAGTACACTGTATTTACGTGCACAATGGAGGGAATACAACGTGGAACCCAGAGGCCTTAGCTCAGCAGAAACCACTGTAGCTGTCGCTGAAGTTTCAACGATCGGTACGTCTGTCTGACAGGAACCACTACTACTGAATCTAGGGACATGGATAGGATTTGATTAGAAATTCAAATGAGTCCAAATGGTCCAGTCTTGTCTGTACTCTGTAATGAGACAGAATTGATGAGTGGACTTTTCCTTTACAAGGGAAGGATACATACTGTTGGTTGCAGTGTAGTTTGAGGGATACATGCATTGGCTAGTCTATGCATAGTCTAGAGGATTGGCAGTTCTTTAGAGACTGTGAGTCAATACTGTAAAAAAACATATACTTTTTTCTTCTCTCTGTGGAATGACTTTTTAACATTTCCTCTTCCGTTCAAACATGGTGTTGTATCGTGAAATATATGTCTCTCTGGTACATCACTCCTCTATTCCTATTGGTTTCTCTTTCCCTCAATTCCCTCTCTAGCGATCTTCTCTCTGCCATCTTTCACTACTCTTTAGCTTTCTCTATCCTCTTAGTCAGGTGTCTCAGCAAGAAAAAATGTGATGTTTTCAATACAATCACGACATTTGGTACAGACATCCCTCTGACTGGTACAGACTTACAAGCAGCCTTGAAATTGAATGTAAAATTCCACCATAAAAAAATTCTGCTTGTCAATAAGCTATTATGTAACAAGTGTAATCATAAAAAAATTGCAAACATTCCTTAAAATATACACTATATGGCCAAAAGTATCTGGACATCTCTCCTAATTATTGAGTTCAGGTGTTTTTGCCACACCATTGCTCACAGGTTCATAAAATCCTGCATAGTTCTGAAGTCTTCATAGACAAGCATTGGCAGATCAATGGATTTTATTGAAGACTCAAAGGATTCCACAAATCTGTTTGTGAAATTTTGGCCCTACTAGATCTGCCCTGGCCAACTGTAAGTGCTATTATTGTGAATTGAAAGCATCTAGGTGCAACAACAGTCCTGCCATGAAGTGGTAGACCACGAAAACTCACAGAGTGGGGCCGCCAAATGCTAAAGCACGTAGCATGTAAAAATCGCCTATCATCTGCTACATCACTCACCAGAGATCCAACCAGCCCCGGGAAGCAACATCACAAAAACTATGCGTCAGGAGCTTAATGAAATGGGATTCAATAGCTGCACAGCTGCACACATCGTGGATCCAGGTGAACAATCATCACAACACGACAGAGTATGAGTACAGGGACCAAAAGAGTAATGTCATTATAGATGGTTCTGCTTATGCATTTTAAGTTTCAAGCTTATATTCTCTTCCAACAGTACAGATGAAATTAGCCTTTGCAGAATGTACGTATAAGGGAAAGTCTTTCAGTATGGGGTAGTCTAAAAATGCAAAGTTGCACTCAGATGGCTCCAGTAGACACAGAAAATCATAGAATGTAAGTTGCCCAGACAACACGGTCAAAGGCTGAGATATATCATTCTGGAAAGTTTCTATATGGGGACTTTTTAGTTAACTAGGCTCTCTGTTCACCTGTAGGATGTACGTAATAATAGCCCCCTGCTGTTCAAGAGCTTCCTCCTAGAAAACTGTTTCTTATGGTTTCGTAGAGGTTTTATGGCACAGACAGAGGCCTGTTTCTCTTACTACTAGAATGAGCCAAGGCCCTGTTCAGCCGAAATTCCATTCATCCCTGCCCATTAACACAAGCCACTGATCTCATAAGTTTGGAGACAGAGAGAGACAAGTTTTCCAGTATATGTAATTGATCAAACATACAGAGTACAAAATCCTTCTAATCAAATTTGGAATAAATAACGATATAATAAATTCATTTTCTACATTCCATTAGAAAATGGGAAGGCATAGATACACATCAAACACTAGACTAGGAGTTAGCTACTTTGTTGTTGGCAAATTTGCCCCCCCCCCCAAAGAAACATAAAAATTCAACAAAACCAGTTGGCCAAAACAGGTGGTCAATCTAGTAGAAATTCATAGGAGGATTTGACAGCATAGAGCCAGTTGACTCATGAATGCCACAGCCTAGATTGCAGATTTTTATGTTCAACACTCACCATGGTTAAATTGTCAGATAACCTAATTACAGACAAATTTATGATTTTCTATATTCTGTATCTATATATAACTGTTGTGTATATTAGGAATTTATGTGCATTTTAGAACTCAAGCTATGTAGAGCCAAATATCTGTGGTACAAAGAGAAAATAAATGGTCAGACAAAATACTTAACATAATTTGGGGTGATAAAGCATCTACTGTAGGACTTTTTCTCAACTTCATCCTATTATATTATTTACAATCAGTGGTAAATTTCTCAGTTGGACCTTTCCAAAGCATGAATAACAGGTTAGCTACATAATCAGACTTGTTGCTTTAGGTGTTACTGATCTTCTCTCCCAGCTCCATTTCCATGATATAAGCATTTCAGCTGACCACTTGACTGGGTACTTTTTGTATTTCTTAGCTATGAAAGTAATTTAATACTATTGCCAGTCCCATCCTGGAACTTGAAACTGAAGACCTTAATATAGAAGATACAATTCCCACTATCTTTAAGCTCACAAGTTACCACTGCATCGCCTCGTTCGCTTTATTCTATCAAGCCTGAATTTATCTGGGCTTCTCCTCTTTCACCGGAGACAATCTGCACAGTCAAAAGCAATTCTGTTTTAGAAGCAGTGCTATACATGTATTTCCATTGGGGATCCACTCCACAGCTGTCTGCAGTATGTATGGGCCTCTTAGACTTCAACTTCAGCGGTATGGTTGAATAGACTAGTGACTGCTGTCTGAATGCATCTCTCTGTCTCCCTCTATTCTCAATTTATTTCTGTCTATCTGTCTCCCTCTCTACTCTCTTTCTATCCCTGCTCACCAGGTACAATTCCCGTTCAAGTTCAATTCGGGGGTGCTTCATTCCCTTTCTAATTCTATACCCCCATTCCCCTGAGCTAAAGGGTCAAACATGGGTTGGTGTTTATATGGATGTGATCAGATGTGATGTGTTAAGATGTTAGGCCTTAGTTCTGGTGCTGGACCATGAAATATCTTTCTGCTGTGGGCTTCAGGTCTCTGCCCTACATTAGAAAGAAGGGGTTTGAAGTGTGTGTATTGTATTTATTCTGTACCTCATGTTTCATATCCAATATTCTAGCTCCAGATCTCATCTCTTAGGCACCACAATACTGCTACATACAGAGACCTCACCTCTCAGGCACCTCTATACTGCCACATGCAGAGAACTAATCTCTCAGACACCTAATCTATCAAGCCCCTCTTTCACCTACATCAAGTGTATCTGAAAGTAGGCGTTCCTCCTTTTTTTTTGCAACTCTGGTTAGCAAGGTTAGGATGAGTTTGGACAATTATTGAAGCAGGGGTTAGGATAAGTAATAAAGCAGATTAGGACGAAAATTTGATAGCATGATAGGATAACTAATGTGGCAGGGTAAGATAATGAATGTGGCAAGATAGGATAATGGACATGCCAGGATATGACCACTAACATGGCAGGATATATGAACTAGCATGGCAGGATAGAATGTGCGCGTCAGGAGAACTAACATAAAACGATCAAATGAATTTCGCCCGTTATGAAAATGTAAGGGATGTTTAGTCCTAGATTGATATTTGGTGAAATAACACTCACCTTGAGTTGTTCTTGAAATACATTTTTCAAAACATTATTCAACTCAATCCCAGCCTGGAATAAAAGTTATTCGCATTGCCCAAATTCATGAAAATGTGTCCCCCGAGCAACAAAAGCTTCATTGCAAGTGGACACATATTCCAAACGCTTCCAACTAGTTCTGGTGGGTTGTTTACCTCAATGAATCTGTCAATGGTCAAAATAATGTTTTCATTGTCGCTAAATTAATCTCATTTTCAACTGAACCGGTGCTTCCTATGTTTGCTGGTCAGTTATGTTCACAATGATATCTATACACGTTTTCGACGTAACTTCATTAACAATCGTTAACAACCAGAACAACCACTTAGCATTTGCTAGCTACCGATGACATCGTTGTCGAATTACAGCGGCTTTGTGTGGTGGCCACAAAAAATTGTTTGCATAGTGCCAGTTTGAAATCACCAAATTGCACCAGGTGTTTTGTCAGTATGTTCTCAAAATCGATGCTAGCGCAATCGGTTACTGAATTTAGTTTTTTTGTTTGTTTGTTTGCGGATGCAATGCAGCTTTTGTTGCTCAGGATGCACAGCTACACTTCTTGAATTTGGACGATGCTAATAATGCTCCTTCCAGCCTGGCTTGTCGTGAAAAGTGACTACTTGGGCCTTAAAGAACGACATAAGGTACGTGTTATTTAACCAAAATATGAATCTTGGACGAACTGTCTCTTTAATGTGGCTGCATATGAGAGTGCGGTAAATGTTAGAAAAATTATTATGGTTAGGCTTAGCTAATTTTTTTACAAGGATGCCTAATTTACAGGTTGTCCACTGACAGATACCATCAGGGCAAGACTTGAGGGATGAGGGTCCCTGAGAGATGATTTTCCAGTAGGTGTCAGTATAGCACGATATTCATCTCTAAACATGCAGTCTTCTGGACAACTAACTTACACCTGACCGAACTTGTAACAACTCTAGGCTCTGTATGCAGCTACAGTGTTTTATCCTTTCCTGTCTGTTTAACTTTTGCCTACAGCGTTAGTGGAGCATGTGTTGAGGGATTAAGAAAATGGCTCAGATTGACACCACCTTGTGGTAGACGACACCACTGCAGCTGTTTGCATAATTTTTTGACACCCACACCCACACAATCACTCACATACTTTTACCAGCTGACAGTTTTTCCATCAAAGTCCATCACATCATGATATTAATCATAAAATTATTTATCGTGTTTTCTGGTGGCGGACTTCATAAGATGGGTCAGGCTGGGAGTTGGCCTTGCAAGCCTAGTATTCAACAATTTTTCTTGACAGGCAGCTGGCAGCCAGGTTGGCAGGCACAAGGGCAGCCAGGCATCCTATACTATCTGCCTGCCCCAAACCGTCTGCAAATGGGCCTTGTTGACCAGATGCCAGGGCCCCTGGAGCTCAGGCGTCCAAGCTACTGCAATGTATTACCAGGGCATCAGGACTTTCGCTATCACATGGATTTATGTAGTGTAACCGAACAGTGTTCTCTCTTCTCAGGTTTATTAGTTTTGAAGTTTGGGGGCTCCAGGTAACGGGAAATTATTGTTGTACAACATTCTACTTTTTAGAAAGTTTATTTTTATATAAAAAGCCAAAAGGTTGGCTTTTTATATATTGACCCATTACTCCAATCTCCAGGTTTAGGTGATCAATGCAATTGATATTCAAATCATGTATAATTCCAGAAACCAAGATGGCAAATGCTAAAAAGGCATTCGATTTTGTAAGTAACAAAATGTGTTACTTTTCCCCTTCGCACCCCCCCTCGCTCCGCTTAGCCCTTCAATTAGCATTCAGCCCAGTAGCTCAGTCCTCTCATGCCTCTCATCCTAAACCCTCCTGGATTTATTTTCATACTATGGGGGTATGATAGCCACTTAATAATTCATATTTAGAGTGTATACCCATGCACTGAGAAATTCTGATTCATCCTGGCTTCGAGTATCTTGGCTTGTCCACAGCATTCTCTTCTTGCATCATTTAAGCCTGATGATTTTGCTTTTGTGGCTTGGTTGAGCTTGATTCCTCACACCCTTTGGAGTTCAGTTGAGCTCTCTCCATTTTGTTGGCTGGAAAGTTTTGTGGTGGACAAACAGACAGCCGGGTGAATGGGCTGGTGGACAGGACCTATTTTTTCCTCTGACTACTGGCCAGTTTAAAGCATTTGATTCCCAGACCCCCGTTTAAAGAGAAACAGGAGCACAGGCAGAATTCAGACAAGCTCTGATCTGACCGATGACTGTTGAACAGGGAGAAGATACATATCTTGTTGCGAGCCAGCAAGCTCCCATTGTCAGGTTTGTGTGTGTGTGTGTGTGTGTGTGTGTGTGTGTGTGTGTGTGTGAGATTTGAGGGGAATGTTCTGTAAAGGTATGTGTGTGTGTGTTTCACAGCGAGAAGACAGACTAATTGAATATTTATACACATTATTAATCATTACACGTCTTGGACTACTAAACTGAATAGATGACTTATTCCAAAACATTACCCTCATAACATGCTCGAAGTCTCAACCTATTTCATTTGTAAGACTAGCATGCTCAGAGATAACCCAACAGGGGTCTAAACTGTCTACAATCCAATGAGAAAGCCGGGTGTAAATGGGCTCTGGGCCAATAAGAAGAGAGTCTTGTCTGTACAGTGTGTCTGTCTGCCTAGTATGTTCGTCTTTGTTACATGTGGTGTCCAGATTGCTGTAATTCTTTTAACCTGTGTGAACAGCATGGATAGGTCACACTTCATTCACACATTGAAGAATTTGGAAAGGCTCCTCATATTGTTCCTAAGTTTAGATTTGTATTTATGTGTGTATGTGTGTGTTTGCATGCAAACCTAGGCTACATCTCCTCTCTGTCAGGGCTGGTGCCAGGAGTGATTTGTTAATAGTAAGCATTGTATAATATGCGTGATGCAGTTGTGCATGGACAGACTTGTTTTATCAGTCACTCTATTTGCTGACTAGTAAACATTTCAACTTTCAAACAGGTAGCTAGACTAGCCAGCTATCAGAACTAGTTGTAATCAAAGCCAAAGATCGACCTGACCGGGCTCATACATAGTGGCCACCATTAATGTTCTTATTTATTTATTTTTGCTCTAAAACTGCTGTTTTATTTTCTTTCTCCCTTGTTGTTTTCGTCCTGTAAACCGAATAGATATGCATGACATTTCTCATAGAGTTTAAACATTTCCTACTGTGTGCATGAGGTCCCAGTCCGATAGCTAACAACTAGCCTGTAGGAGTAACTAGAGTGCAATAAATGAAGAAAATCCCTGCCGACAGTGCCTCCCTCCACCATGCTGTCCCATGTGCACCATACCCCAAGGCTCCCAGTCACATGAAGGAAAATGGCATAATCTAGACTTAAACTAGTAGATGTAGTGGTTACCTCAGCATTGCGGTGAAGTTCCTTAGACCTCTGTTCAACCTGGGGGCCCCTTCCATCGGTTTTGTCTTCATGTTGTCATTTAAAGGTGAAACGAAGTAAATGCAGGTATTTTGGCCTGGTATGTAGCTGTATCTGTATCAGTCAAAAAGATCCATTGGCCTTTTTTCTTTAAGCATGCTCTTTTTGGAGCTCCACTTGTCAAAGGAGAGATAAATATAGTTTAGGACAAACCAAAATAAATGGGTGGGTTCAGCAATGCTTAGAGCAACAAGCCACAGAGGAAGATGTGGCCTAGCGGCCTACACAGGCAGGCCACAGCCAAACAGCCTTGTCTCCCTCTCACTGCTACGGAAATACTCTGAACGTATAAAAAAATAAAGACCTCTGCCTGTACGTCTGCAACTCTGCCAAAGTGACAAGAGCTCTATCCAAGCAGTGCAGAAAATAGCTACTGCTCCACCACAGTATTTGGAGGAGGAGAACGTGCTAAGAATGATTAGGCACCCTGCTGTAATGCCTTGCACTTCTTGGTTACAGACTTCCTGGTTACAGAGTGGAGAGCTGTGCTTAATTTGAGTCACATCATGCTGTACAGGATCCAGGTCCTCTCTGTTTTGGCCTGTATTGGTCCGGAAAGTATTTACCAGAGTCCAGTACCTGTCGCGCAATAATATGTCACATTCACTGTTAGCTGTGGATTTCAGTGGATGTGTTTAGAATTTATACCAGATGCCCCCACATTTATTATTCTACCTGCTAAACCTTTAATGAAAATTAAAAAAAATATATATATAAATGTCAGCCTGCGTCTGTTAGGCTATTCAGTTTGGGCTGACCTGGTCTGCATAACATTTCAGCCTTGAGACTAATGCTTGGCTTTTGCTGTGGCGCCTATGAGCCTGACACTCTCCAGGGTAAGACTTTGTCATTTCTCCTTAAATAATAATAGCACAGCCCACTGGAAGCGCGCTGGAGGACCTCCTGATTTATGGAACCATAGATATGCCTATTTTCTATCCAGAGAGAATAAACAGTTTCTTTTAAACATATAGCCTAGACATGAAATGTGTGTAGCCCACCCATATACCGGTAGCCTACAGTCAGGAATATGCAGCGAAGCTGTCAGTGAACAGTGTGCAGACAAATCAGGCCATTCCCAAGGTTTCAAACACAATCGCATGCGGGTTAAAAAGCAAAGGGCCCCTGCCACGTAAAATATGACTGTAGGCCACCAAAATATGTTTTGCATCTTTCAAATGGGCGTATTGAATCTATAGTAGCCTATTCTACAGTCACAAGCACATCACTGGCCATCGGTGGAGACTGAGAAGGGAAACATTGGGTAAGTCCATAAACTCTTTTTCAATAATAATTTTTCCGTGTCATGCAACAGTGTCTGGGCACTTGATAGATTCAAGACATGGCAGTATTTATGGTCAGTATGTCCAGACTATAAGCATCCCCCCTCCCCTCGTTGACAAATTTAGCGCTGGTGGAGAGCTTTAGGCCGACTCTGCGGGACAATCTGTAGGAGAGCTTAATAATGGTACTTTTAGGCTGTGTGGGGTTAAATAAAGACATGTGCCTTAAAGTTTAGACCTCTTAATGTTATGCTCTGATTCTCCCTGAAGACAGGTATTCCTGTAGAGATTTAGGTACAGCATGGAGATGTCATTGTACCAGTCAGAACTCACTTTCCAGGATGTGTCCTGTAAAATGTTTAATAAAGCACATTACAGGGGGCGAAGGAAATAATATGAAGATATTAAAGGTATGAAAAACAGTATGATTTATTTGGATGAATTCTCCATGGTGGGACACCTTATCATCATTGGTAATAACTGTATGAGAGCTAATCATATTGTCCCCTTGAGGATTAAATGTTTCCCTTTCTGTGTGATATTAGTGGTTTGTGTTAAATCACCCTTTATTTACTGAACAATACGATCAAGCCTCAAATAGGCCAAGTTCAACATAGAGCTCACTAAAAGCCCTGCTTTCAAGGATAAATGATATTCACTTTCCACATTCTTCTCAAAGAACATTTCAGTTCTTTTTACAATCACCTAAACATTCTGTTTTGCCATCCTGTTTTAACTTAAAGGTTGATTGAGGGATACGCCCTCCTGTTTAACCTGGCTAATAGTAATGGCTGGTAATCACAAAAGCCCTGTTGGGTCAGATTCACTCCCATTGTCCTCCATAGTTTGTGTAACCACTGATAACAGCTGTGTTCAGGCTCCTGTGAGGGATAGTCTGGGTCTGGATACAAACTATTGTGTCAGGGCAGGGGAGCATGTGACTTCATTCGCTCAATTTGGTTTGTTTGCCTTGTAACCGTCTGGAAAAGGTGGCATAGAAACAGGCGTTCTTAACCAATCTATGGTTCGAGGAAACCATGTCTGGTGTTCCTGGATGGAATTCATGCTACAGCCAATTTCATTCTATGCATCACAATGCATGGCTATGAAAGTAGTGATAGAATCTGTTGCAGGTGCCGGAATGAAATAGACAGGTGTATCCAGACGATTTTATTTCCTCTAAATGGTTCTTCGGCTCAGTCACGGATTCTGTGCCTGGTTTAGTGAGAACTCCTGACACGACAGAGCATTCTGCAAGGTTTCTCCTAGAAAACAAGGGTCAGAACAGTGTCTGCGCCACTGTGTGGGGGCAGACCCAAAAAACGCACACCTGGGCGGGAAAGGATGTTCCAGTGGCTAGGCCAAGTAGGATCCTTAGAGCACACTCCACATCTATCACCTGGAGCTGTTGGCAGTGTTCTTGGTGCTAAAGTGGTTCTGCTCCAGTCTAATTGGCTAGCATGGGCTGACCAGAATAGTCTATATTCGTATACCCAGAATGTTGCTCCGTGGAAAGATACTGCTTGTAGTAGGTAACACGAAAGGACAGAAAACACTAAATTTGCTTAAAGTCGACCATGGACCAACATAAAGTTGTAATTATACTGATATGGTCCAGTGCATATCTGCAGTCACAAAAGGCCATGCATTTTCCTGGCTGTTCCATGTGCAGAGCCACTATTTGGAGATACCTAAGTGATTCACTAGACATGAGTGTATGGTTGAACCAGTGGTTTGAGCCCAGTCCACTTCCTCAGTGTAAAGGGCTTACAGACGCGCAAATGTACCTGCACCCCACAAATTGAAGACGAGGACCAGAACAAGGATGAAGAAGCGCAAGTTTTCTGGAACACCTGCCTGTATAATGACCACAAGCAGTCATTCCCCCGAACTGCCCTGGAGGCCACACCCCCGAGATGGAAAAAGGGTTTGTCCTTTGAGTTGGATCTTTCCCACAGCTAGTTTTGTATATGAAATGCCCCTCAGGGCCTTGAACCCACCCTGCGTGTCCGTTCCATGAATCTCTCCTCGGTACGCAACATGATTATAACAGCAGACACACCCAGTCGACTCACAGGTGGATGGTACGCTTGCAGCAGTTGGGCCTACGGTAGGCGCATCCCTTTTCTATCCCTTTTCCATCCCTTTTCTAACCCTTTTCCCACTGTCTTCGTGCATTCAGTATACTGGTGTAGACCGCCACTTGGCAGAAACTAGAGGAAGAGAGAAAGGCTTCCCGAGAGAGACCTGCCCGGAGGAGATGCAATTATGAGGTGAAACAGTCAAATGCTCTGCTCTTGATGTGCCAGCATGCCATCGTAACCTTAGCACTGCCGTGGTGTTGAGGAGAGGTGAAAGGGAGAGGAAATCGGAAGAGACAGAGGCTGAAGAAAAGGGTGGAGGAGTGGGGAAGTGGAGGAGAGGAAAGGAGGGTACTGACAACAGCTCCTTATTGCTCACTACAGCCTGCTTATTCATCATATCCCTCTGACAGGCCACACACACACACACAGAAACACTCACACACGCTGCTTAATGTTTACCTACAGAAGCCCACAGCTAACAACAAAATCACCCGGTGCTAAGTCTGGAAGCACTCACACCGAGCCAGCATGGTCAGACACTGTGTCAGGACCGGGTTCGATAACCCTGTCCAGCTGCCTGATACAGGAGCACCATTCATTACAGTTTACAGAGACACGCACACACACACACACACACACACACCTACCAATCCGAAAAGTGGTATGCGAGGCTTCTGAGATACGTAAAAAACACCTGGTTGCCTGCGGTAGTTATCTCTCATTTCATTCAGCTGACAAACGTCCGTCTTTATAGAAACACCTTGGGTTAAGCACTGGTGAATGCACCCTTTGTTTTTGCATTCCTGTGTTGTGTGAACACTGTTATGGTTTCCCTGACTGATAATTACTAGAGCCTAAGGTCTGTGGGCTACTCACTCACTCAGTCTCTCTTTTTTGTCTCTTGCTCTCTCTCTCTCCCACTCTCACTCTTTCCCTCCCGCTCCTGCCAGGCTTATCTGTCTGTGTGTTTGCGGACCATGACAGTAATGTTACCTGACACCTACTTTAGCGCCTTTCACACATATTGCAGCTTTATTTTGCCAAACTTTATTTTCTTTACTCAAGGGAGAAACAACAACCCATTTGGAGTAAATAAATGGTATGAAAACTTTTTTTATTACATATTTGTTTTTCTTTTCTGATAATTTGAAACAGGTCAGAAACCAAAGTGTCCTAATATAATTAGAAGGTAAGTCTAAATGAGACCCATGGGCTGTGGAGTTGTTTTCCTACACTCCGTGGTTGGGAATATGAGGGCATGATGGACCCTAATGCAACACATATTTATTGTGTTAGGTTGAGCTGAAGTGTGACTGGTTTGATGGTGCCCCAATTAGAGTCATTAGCGGGTATGATGTGCTTACGTTTTAAACAACCAGCAAGCTGTTTGCTCTCTCTCTCCTCTTACACTCTTTCCGTGTTCAAAGCACAAGCTGCTGAAACTGAAATGGCCATATGGGAAAATTACCCTTTGGCTTCATGGTGAAAGGATGATTGACGCTTGCTCCGTCAGTTGTCCTAGTAACACAATGCAATAACAATCCTTTTTGGCTGTGACAGTGAAGTACCAGGATATACAGCGGTGAAGGGAGGAGAGGGCATGAGAGTGCCCTTTTGACACACTGTCCTGAGTTTCTAGAGCTTGCATATGGCTACAGTCTTATCTTGACGCTTGCTTCACTCACACCAGAATATGAGCAGTCAATGACGACATGCTGGAGTGTTGAGACCTTACAACTTCTGTGAGGATTAAGGCCTTAAAGAATAGAGTTGTGCTGTGATACTGAGGCCTGTTCAGTGTGTCTAACCCTGTGATCCATGTGCTAACATGACCCTCTGGGTTAAGACCACTGTCTTTGTCCTCTGTGAGAGCATAGCTTAGAACCCAGACCCCCTGTTTACCGTGGCACACACAATGGCAAAGTCTAAACTCCTTTTGTTGGGTGGATTTTGAAGCAGATTTACCTCAATTTGATCTGGACAGGCCCCCTTTCATCTGCCTGGAGGTCTAATGCCCTTAACTGGCTTAACCTGGCTCCCCTTGTAGGGTCCAGGGCCCCCAAGGGCCCACATACCCACGCCTCTCACCCCTTCAAACACCCCACCCTCCCTCTCACCCTTCTCTCATTGCCTCTCATCCCTCATTGCCTCTTACACATCCTCTACCCCTGAACCATTTGCCCCACCCATGGGAGTGACAGTGGGAAGACCTCAGTTGTTTTTTCCTCACGTCTTCTTTCTTCTCATCTCCTCAAATCCCATTAAAGGAAGAGGTCAGAGAGGAGTGATCATCCACCGGGGTTTGAGAAGGAGACTAGGAAAGAATTGTCGAGGCGAATGCTATTGAGATGCCGGCGTCACTGGGGACCGTCCATGGTAAAGGCAGGGGCCCCGGCTCTGGACAACATCACCTAGCTCATGTTTTTATATTCTACATATCACAAACACGCCAGGAATCGATATAAAACACATATTCACTGTCTCAAATTATTATCCCGGATTGAGAGACTTAGCAACAAGACATCCTTTTAGTGTTCTTAGATATGCTGAATATGAATAAAATAGGTAATGGTATCTATTGACTATTTATGTGATTGCAGGGTCTTTGCAGTTCATTAATAATGACCAATGCGGTTGCTTTTCTCATGAATATCCATGACTAGAAAGAACGGGGCAGATGACTGGCTCAGGGGTCATGCTGAGAAAACCAGGGAAGTGCCCTTTCAGACAGAGGACAGGATGTGCTTTAGAAAACATGTTTTTTTTTATAGCGATGTGATAAAAGTGTGTGCATTAGTATGCCTTTTATCAGTGCTGTCACGGATCAGCATCCACTTTTTATGGGAGCTGTTGTGGCAGACACATCCTGCCTTGATATTTGGCCTTCCAGCCATGACATAACTTTCCCACAGTCACTTCTGCTGTGTCATTGGTGGGTTGTTCACTGTGTAAATGCTTGGATAGGAGGTTCCTAAAGCTATCCACCGAGACCAGAGACGTATAACAAAATGTGCGAGAGAGAAGAGACATGAGTGGGGAGATTTTATTTATTTTAAAAGTACCTTTATGAATTAAATTTACAAAATATATCAATTTAGTATGCTATTTTATGACCAAACATGACTGTATGCCTCACAATACATCTGCTTTGACTCCTTAAAAAGTTAGAAAAGCACCCATTCCTCATCCACTGTGCATAATTCAGACATTACACCCCACATATCTTCAAACTCTACCAGGCGTGAATGGAGAGAGAGATGGATGAAAATGGAAAGAGAGAAAGAGAGACATTCTCTCCCCATAAACCACGACCTGTCATCTATCCTTTCCCCACATTCTACCCAGGTGGAAATCCACACAACACGGGCTCTCTGCCTCGACTGTCACCAGTGCAATTGCAACCTTTACCAAACATGTTGTATTCATGATAAGTACTATTTTCAAAATGGGTTGTTTTGAATTGCAAATGTTATCTAAATCAGTCCTAGTGGAGTGGGGCAAGCTACTGTCTGGCGATTATCCCAGTCCCTGTATAATCCTGCTGAAAGCAGAGGCTGGCTTGTGACTTCCCTGCCTGCCTACCACACATACATACATGCTCAAATTGTCATGGCATAATTATGTAACATAAACCCTCCAGATTATTCAAATGCATACTGGAAGTGTCATCTCTGGTGTGTCTTAGACTTTAGACATGTCACCGTGTGAATTTGAAATGGTTCAATAAAACCCAGGTTGGGTACCCTCGCTCTCCCCCTCTCCCCCTTTTCCCCTCTCCCTCTACCCCCCTCCACGCCTCTCCCCTCCTTGGTGTCCTTATCCAGGGGCATGGCAGCATCAACACAGTCACCGTGTTACCTTTGATGGCCCGGATTAAAGTAAATCTCCTTTGCTTTGGTGTATTTCGAACATGACCTGAACAATGATGCTAGCCAGGGAAGGGTTAATGAGGCCAGTGCTGCTGCTGACTGATTGGTTGGCAGATTGGCTAATGGACTGACTGGATGCCTGACTATCTAACTATTTGATTGGTTGGCTGACTGGTAACTGGCTGGCAAGCGGGCAAACTGATAAGCTGGCTGGCAGACTTGCTAATAGACAGATTTACTGGGAGACTGACTGACAGACTGGCTGGCTGGCAGACTGTCTGAATGGATCGCTGACTGACTGGCAATCACTCTACTGGGGCAACTGAGATAAACCTGATTAAAGCAATACTAGTGAGACATTATTCCTTGCTTTACCTCTTTCTGCTCTGTCTTTTCTCTCAGACCCATCATTTATTTCTCTCTTCTCCATTTTCTTTCCCACTTATCTCCCAGTCCTCAAGTTTCATTGCTTCCCGTATCTCGTCTCCCCATCACCACTCTCCTTCCTTCTATTCCACCCTTTCAAATTGTTTGTCTTTCTCCATGACTCTGATTGCGTCAACCCATGTGAGTGAGCCCTGTCTTAATTAGTGGTATTGGGTGTGAATGTGCCCTTCACAGGGTGTTAATGAAAAGATTTGTGCTCTCTCTTTTAGTGAGTCAGTGTCTCCCTCCCTCCCTCCTCCTCACGGAGTCTGTTGACTCTGCAGCTTTAGGCTTTAGCTCTCTTGTTGTGCTGGATGATATCTTAATTAAACATGCAAATCGCCTCATCTACCACGTTTTCATCCCTCTGCGTGTAGCAGCCATGTCATGTCAGACGAATCGGTGTTATATTGTCGTTGCATGGTGTAATTCTCTTGGATAACACATTACAAGTTGTATTTTTCCCTTCTAACATTGTGATGTTGAAAATCCATAATAATTGAAATACATACAGCGTCTGCATTAAATTACACAGATGTTGATCATCACAGCTCTCTGTCATGATCCGTGTTCCTTTGATGAGGGATGGATCTTCTCAGGAGCACTCTCTGACTCGGTGAGAAACAATACTATTGCATGTGTCTGTCTTCCAATATTCCAGTGTGCTGGTTGTCTTCTAGGATGTTTGGTGGAGGGGTTGTTCATGTTTTACCGTGACCCATACAAAGCACTTAGCGGATTAATGCCACTCCTCTCAACTACATCTAGTGCGTCTTTTACCCTAAACTTTGTCCATGGACGTCAGTTTGCAGATGGATGACGGAATGACTGGGGCCTTGGCATTGAGCTGAAGAATGGATTGATATGCTTGAGAGAGGGCAGAGTTGTAGTTAGTCTCATTGCCACATGGGCCTGTTCCAGACCAGGCTGTAGATCTACATTGGAGTGGTCACACACTGCCTTGCTATTAGGTGGCTGTTGGTATAGTTCACATTTAATGGGGAACACAAATGATAAATTGCTCAAGTGAAGGATTTATGCCTGGAAATAATGAAGTAATAAGTGATGACTTAGAGCATAACAAACGTGTTTAACAGTGCTACAGTAGGGGAGACTGTTGACAGTCCCTGTCTGGAGGGGATGGTTCCCTGGGAAGAGAATGTTGGCAGTAAAATAGATCTCCTCTAGCCTCTGGAGTTGCTTGATGAAGCTGTTTGTCTCAGACCCTCTGATGGCAGCACCCCAATACCAGGCCCACTAATCCCATGTTTTACAGAGGTGTAAGGACGTCTTAAAGCAGTGTGGATGTCTCCTCTGCTGATGGTGCCCACCTTTCCGACCAATCCTGTCTCCAGTCACTGTCCCAGCCACAGGCCAAGGCCCGTGGAAGGCTTGAAGGGCTCCAGTCATTTCCCACAAAAGAAAACACTAAGCATTGACACAAGGAGCAATTTCTTCGTCCTCTCTTGTCATTGAGCTAATTGAGAAAGGAGGGTGTCTGTGTGTGTAGGGTTTAGAGTGTGTGTGTGTGGGGGGGGGTGGATGAGAAAACAGGGTTGTCAAGGTGGTGTGTGTGTGTGTGTGTGTGTGCGTGTGTGTGTGTGATGCTCTTTCCTTGATTGGTGGCAAGATCCAAGCGGGATGGGGGAGACTGGGGGTTGATGGGATAGAAGGAGGCCCTTGTGTGGGGCTAATCCAGGAGAATCTCCCCTCTTTCCCTTTGAAGGGGAACAGATGTAGATTTACATATGTGGAGGTCCCTGGTCCCTGGCCTCTGATGAGATTAGCTGGGTGGTGGCGGTGGGGTTTCATGCCGATCGGAAGGTGCATATTTAATCAAGGCCTGAAGCTAAGGCTGGGGCTGTCTGGGCCCTCAGAGACCAGAGGGGACAATGGCAGTGGAGGTTCCATGTCAGCCTGGCCCAGACGGGAACAGGGTGGCTAACAGATTGCACTGGCCTTTGAGTGGGCCTGAGAGGGCCTGGGACAAGGGTTTAAGGGTTTACATACAGGCAAGGGAGTGTTTGGGGAGACACTTCTGCTGGATCTACAGCACTCAGAGTTAATAAAGGGATTTAGGGCTTGTAGCACCTCATCTGCACATTTGTTTGTTTGAGCTGCACATGCCTGCCTTTTGCTGGTAAGGGATGTGTGTGTGCGCGTGCGTGTGTGCACGCGTGAGAGAGGGCTTAGGGACATCACGCTAGAGCTCTGAGAGTGATATTATGACTGAAGAATAGATGATTCTATTGATTTGTCACCGAAGCAGCTGTCTGTTCTCTGTTATTAGTAATCAGCTGTTTATCACTGAAAGGTAATCTAGCCCTAGATACCGACTGAAAGTGTCCGTTCCGTTTTATTATGCAATACATTGATTGCATATGATTGTATGCCTCTCCCTTCAGGCAGAATCGTGCACATATTGAATGAAACACATATTGAATGAAAATCCCAAGTTTAATCTTTTCACAAAACAAAGGCAAGCAATGCAAGTGTGAAGATATACAAATGTTTAAAGTTTGCTTTAGCTGACTAGTTTCACAGATATGGATATCTTAAAACATGAGTTCATAGAGAACACAAGCAAGATCCATATCCTGGACCTTTTCAATCGTATCATTATTGGCTCAGTAGAACAGCTCCTTGTGTGAGGAGATGGAAAGGAAGAGGTTTAGAAGAGTGGTTGTGTCTTTGTCTCTCCATGGATCCCTCTCTTTATCTCTTTCCCGTCTATGCTCTCTCTAGAGCTGTTATAGGTTGAACTGAGTGTGTCCACTCTATATGGTTTGATCAGCTTTCCCTCTCTGAGGACAAGAGATAGATGAATAATATACAGTACGTACAGTATGAAAGACCGAAGAAGAGATGGTCTGACCCTCCCTGTGGAATATCCAAGCCCTGCGCAGCCCAGCATAATTCAAACATTTGTCTAAATATGTAGCGTTTTCCCTCACAAAGACAGTCTCCCAGGGTAAAGCAGAGCAGTGCTCGAGGCACTCAGGCCCTGGGCTGGTTTTCCACGGAGCTACAGAGCCGGGCTGGGACCTGGGACCTGGGGCCTGGGCTCCTCACTGTAAACCCTGCCCTCATCTGGAGGAACATTAGCTAGAACAAACACAGATTATCCAGGGGAGCAGCACGCCAACATGGGACCTGACTAGAAGACAGAGAGGAGAAGACGAGAGGGGGAAGGGAGAGGGACAGAAGACATGAATGCAGTAGAGGAATTAAGGGGAGGTGAACTTGGGTGTGAGGCAGGGGATAAAGAAAGGAAGAGGTGTGAACAAACAAAGGGGAGGAGAAACCCGGGTAGGCAGGGAGGAAGAGTGCAGAGACGGCGAGGAGTGAAGAGGATGGGGAGACAGCAGGGAGTGAGATGGAGAGGAAGAAAGGCAAGGAGGCAAAGAGGGCCGACCCAGGGGTTCTCGGTGGAGATGGAGAACCTCTGCGGACTTCTTCACACAGACACCCTCCACGTCTGTCTTAATGAATGGCTGGGGTTGGGCTGGGATTCCTGGGACCTTCCTCCCCAGTCTCTCTCTACGCAGCTACCATAACAAAGCACAGCACCATTAATATTTTAGTGTTCTTTTTATCTCCATGCTAACATTCACCATGTTTTTTTTGTTAGCAGAGAGAGCTAGGGAGAGCAAGACAGAGTAAGAGGGAGACCTAGCAAGAGAGACCCAGGATAGAAACCCAGTGAGAGAGACTGAGCGAGAGAGCATAAGAGAGAAACCGAGACCCAGAGAAATCAAGAGAGACGTATAGTGTGTCTTGTGTTTTATGGGGTTTGTCAGTTCATTTGGAAGTTTCACTGTGTAAAGAGTAGTAGTGTCCATGTAGACCTGGCCTGCTGAGAGCATGAAATACCAGACTGCCCTAACCACAGCTCAAACCCCATCTATAGCGTTTTGAAGACCTCTTAGTTATAGGGAAATATGGCCTTTTTTGTCAATGCAGCATCGTCTTGTACTGAAAGTATGGGATGAATCCAACATTTAATTAGGTAAAACTGTTCAAAGAAGAAAAAACAGAATATCTTTCTTAAAAACATGTGGCACGATCATTGAATACTTTGTACACCCTCTTCATGCCAAGATAACACACATGAGTGTTCTCCCATTACATTTGGTGTAAAATCTCTTGGTACTGGATACCATGTGTCCCACTGAAATACCGTACTACACAGTGAGGTGTATTTTTTATTGTTGTTTTTATAGCATACCCACTGGTATTTGTGGGGAGAAAAGTATAATGTGATCATGGAACATCGTTCCAAACTAATTTCCAGTCGGGGTATTGGGACTATATACATAGCTTCAATTGATATAAACATCTTTTCTATTCTCCAGTAGTGGAAATGGGAGGCCTGTAGCAATTATCTTTTATAGCTACTTCAACATTTTTGAAGGTCATCTACCTTTTGTCAGATTTTATTTGTGTGATCTTTGACCTTCCCCATGTTGATTAATGACTTGGGTGCCACGTGTGTCACCTCAGAGAAGACTTTTGAGTGATTTAAATAAGCGAGTGGTTTTGATGACGTGACAAACATATTGGTACATATATTACATGATATAGTAAGCTAATTTTGGGATGTGTTTTTGCTCAGCTCTACTCCGCTTTTACACTCAGTGGACAAATATCCTGTAACATGTTAAGAGTTGATTAAGACTCATATAATATAAAATGAAAAGGAAAAGAAATAAGAAATATATGCTCTTTATATGTATATAATAAGCTATGGATGCATTAGAATATTTTTTCTGAGAACAATTTTCCTTCAATTGACATATTTTGAGTGTTTCTTCAAGTTGATAAACAGCAATTACTTTTTTCTAAACCTATTCAGTTCAACTTTACCAAGGGGTCCTATTATTCTGGAGGGTGTTAGCTATCTTGTCTTGTTGTGTGTGGTTGTCCCTGATTTAGAATATTTTTACTTAAATATACTATTCTTATACAATACACAAGACATTGAAGTAAGACTATAGTTGGCTGAGCCGGCACTCCTTTTTCTAGCAGACAGGGTGTTGGTTCGACTGAGCCATTGGAGAATCTTTACACTTATCAGATACTGCTGTTTTATTTTTGGGGAAGCTGCAGCTCTTCACATTGTCTTTTATATTTCTAGAGGCTGATCTGAAAATCCCATCTCATGTTTAGTTCCTATCTTTCCCTGGATATACTTTTTACCTGAGGCTGGTTGGAACAGAACATTCTCCTGGCTTTCACCCTCTGTCTCTCTCTCCCTTTTTCTTATTGTCCTCTCTCATTCTCTCTCTGTCTTACTTTCTCTCACTTTGCTCAGAGACAGCAGCAGGGCAGTATTTGGATTGAGTCCCACCTGGCCCTCTCCTAGATGGTAACCGCTCGAACCAACATCCCATAATTACCATTCTAATTGAATTATCACACCTTAGTTCCCCAGGGATGGAGAGCGTCCTAATACAGCAGAGCATTGAGGTAATCCATAAGAAAGTACTGAGAACGACAGAACTGAGGAGACATGTTTAGCCATGGTTATTAAATACCATAGATGTTTAATACACTAAATCTAGTATTAAATTAAAGGTATTATTTTTACACATCCTCAGAGAGGATCGCTTTGTAATCACCCCATAGGTAGCATTAGATTACAAAAGAAAGTCATTAAAATGTGACATGTATTCTACACATTACTGTAATTACTGACTAACAAAGACCTGTGTCTCGACAGAAAAAATCCTCTCCACACAATGGAGATGCCTTCCTCCTACACCCCTACATCCTGTCCAACTACACACACATTAATTGCTTCTTTGTACCCTCAGATGGGGAGCAGAGCGTTACCTGTGATGTTGGCAGGCAGGGCCAGAAAGGAAAGGAGCCAGGGGCCCCAGGGAGCGGGGAAGAAGGTGAAGTTCGGCCTGTTTCGGGGTGTCGGTTGGGGGAGGGTTGGAGGGGGCGGTAGGGGTAGGTGGGGGGTAGACAGGAGATCCTGGGGCGAGCGGGCGTGGGCAGTCGGCTGTGAAAAGCCATTCAGAGGGAAAACGCCGGGCATCCTTTATTTATTTGCGTGTTGAAATATTTATCTGTCACGCGGGCCGTTTATAATGGGGCTGTCAGTCTCCTCTGCCCAGTGAAGGGTGCCTGCATGTTGCCCTGAGCAGAGCCGGAGCGAAGAGCTGGCTGTGGATCTCCCGTGAATAATTGGTGGAATTTCACTTTTGGGAACGTTGCTCTCTGACCCTAAAGCTTGTTTTTTTCTGCATCAATAAAAGGTAGAAAGGTAGAATACTGAAAAGTATTAACCATTTGTCAGGCTTTCCAGGCATCCTTCACACAGGAGGGCACCTGACCACACACACGTACAAAAACACATACAAACACGGGGACACACACCTCTCTTATTCATCAACGCACATGCAAGGTAGCTTGGAAATAAATAATGCATATCTTTTCTCCAAGATGAAAACCCAATCAAGCTGAAAATCCCTGTCTTGCTGCACCTCTGAGTGTGAGCTGTTGGTGGGTTAATGTGATGCTCAGTTCTCTAATGCAGGCTGGTGTCAATCACGACAGAACAGGCCCCTCTTCCATCTGAAGGAGCCATGCACTCCTGAACATTAATATGAATTTTAATCTGGTGTAATCTTCTAAATGAAAGCCTGCTTGACTGTGTTCGGCAGTAAGACGGAACTGAGTCTGTGTTCTGTAATTCAGACGGAGAGAACAGAATGCCAGGGAACGAGCACGGCCCCTCGTCTGACTCCTTTAATTGTTTCATCACTGCTGTCTCTTCGGGGAACCGCTGTGAGGTTTGAAGTGCTGTCATGCGGATAAATAGACTAAGCAAACAACAACAATGGGGATGTGTCGGGGTTGAACGCGTGGTACTGTAGCTGGCTCTGACGAGAGGAGGGTCTGCTCTGCCGGGAACCCTGTGCGTCACGCCGGATCATGTCACGGTATTGAGCAAACGCTTACCTAACGTCAACTTCGTGTTGCTCGAGCATATTGCGCTTGCCGCGTACGTTGCTGCGGGTTCGTTCGGCTGGATTTCCCCTCCATGCCTGCCTGTTTTCATCCAAATGAGGATGTTATTTCATGTTCAGGAACGGCTTCCGTACGCTTCCTCGCAGGTGTTATCTGCGCACATGCGCATGCCTACACACACACACACACACACACACACACGCGCGCGCGCACACATGCTGATATGCAGTGCCTGTAGTCTGAGCATGCATATTTAAAGTGTACCTTGTTTGGAGAGAGTGCATGTCGCCACATCCCCAGGAAGAAGCTTTGAATAATGAACAGTGTCACCTATGCAAAATGCAGGAGATGAGGAGGTCTGCTTAAGAATATGTGTGTGTGTGTGTGCGCGCGTGTGCGTGCGTGCGTGTGTGTGGCGAGGTGTGCGTGTTTAGGAGGAGGTGCGCTCCCTGTCACTTTGCTGCTAGGACACCAGGCCATATGTGATTCCAGTGAGCTGACAGCTGAGCCCCATGCTCTCCTTTCCCCTTGCCCCTCTCTGACTGACAGATCCTGTCCTGGGGAGCGCCGTGTAAACGGAGACATGGTCGGGGCGACTGTCGGAGACGTGTCTTCATCACGGCCTTTGTACATCAGCTAACTGGTGAGGCCCTTACTGCTGGCGGACGTTCTTCCCTTCTTCTCTTAGTATGTTAGCGCCTCTGGATGGAACTGCTAACGTTTGCCTTGAATGAAACACCCTACCCTTGCCTTGGTGGCATATCACTGTAGTTCTATTCTCTTGACTTTTACACGGGGGAAAAGGATGGAAATGTGTACAGTAGTCTAGGACTTGGTAAGGAGGAATGAATTGCAAAGGACGCGCACTAAGACAAGATGTCAACAGTCATGTCCCTCCTCCCAGGGGCCCTGACCACTGACATGCTGCTCATCCCCTGGTTGGTCAGGACTAGCCTATCGCTCTTTCTCTCTGTTAGACAGAGACATATTAATTATTTACATCACAAGCTAAGATAAAACAAACCAAAGGACCTGGAACCCCAGCTTTATGCCACGGCGGACCCCCTGGTGCACTAATTGTTTTTTGGGGGGTTCAGCAGTAGTGGCACAGGAGCCGTCCACCCGACATACTGGAGGGGTCTTCTGGCGCTGGAGTACAGTGGTGCATTAATGGGGCCCCTTGGAGTTTGAGTGGGCCCATGATGGAGGCGGGGCCTCTTTGTGCAGTGATAGAACCAGGAGTCCCTGCTGTATCTGAGGAACAACAATAATAGACTGGTACAGAGATGAGACATAGGATTTAGCTTCAAGGTGGTCGGCCTCAGTGCTCAGGGGGTAAGTTAGCCATAAATAAGTAAAGTGGCAAAGTAGCTAATCGTGTTCAGAAGCTAGCTGGCTCTCAGCAGCCTGTGCAGAGGACCAGATGTGTTGAACACTGAACTGACCTGAGCCAGGACAAGATTGTAGAGGACAGTAAAGGAGAGTAGAGAGCAGGACAGTAGAGAAACGGATAGTAAAAGACAGGACAGTAGAGGATTGTAGATGAGCGGACAAGATCGGAGACGATAGTAGATGAGAGGACAGGAGAGAATCAGACACAACAGTCAAGGATAACGCACTCTAGCGCACCACAGTATTTGAGCTTTTTTTCTGGTGCTGACTTGTATGATACCATAAACAAACAACTATCACAGTATTTATATGGTGTATGTATGCTGCACCACAAAGCAGAGGTATGTGTTTTTGTTTGTGGTTAGTGCTAGCTGTTTGCTGCTAACCCTGGGGTGTTTACCACTTCTTTAATCTCAACCGTTTAACTGAGAGAGGCTGTTCATCGCCCAGAGGGGATTGTTGATGAAAATGGAGGATAAGTGTTTCTTTTTCTCTTCAACTTGGCCACCAGGGACAGGTAATAACATTAATTAGACCTAAGAGCAAACAAAGTTAAAGCAAAGCTAGGCTGATGTAAGTGGTTTCCCTCTCTTCTTCTCAATTTATTTGTCACTTCCTCTCTTCTGGTGAAGAACAATTATAATACTATACTGTAGGTCATTATGGTGGTTCAGAGAGTCCAAACCCTGGACTGAAAGTAGAGACCCTACCCCCTCATTCCTTGAATGGGGTTTGGTGTTGTCATGTATGAGGATACTTGCAAGAACCCTCACAATGTAACAACATTTAATTGTACAGGATGACGCTGTGCTGTTAGGTAGATTGGACAAATAATCCTTGAAACTTGCCCAAGAGCTGTATACTTTGTGGTAGGAGTTTTTATGTTTTGCCTCGCTAAATGGCTAATCCACCCAAAACAACACTACGGTATGTAAAGTCCTCATGAGGGACATCAGTTAAGAGTGCTCTGTTTAAAAGCAGAGGACAATGCTAACGTTTTTGTGTCATGGTAGTTAGATATCCACATATACTCATACCATCTACAGGCGATCAGCATTGCAGGCAGTTGTTTTTAAAACATTATGAAATGTAATATTGTGTTATTCCCAATCTTCATTCCCAAGAATTGAACATGATAATGTGTTACGCCACAATTATCTGATTTCACCGACTGACCACACTGAAGCTGAATCAAGGAGAAACAACATATTTTACAGACTAATAGACCATAGCCATTCCCCAAATGGAATGATTTGTGTTCTGGTGGTGGATTACCCCTTTAAGAATCAGTGCTGAGCACAAGGTTCAGTGTGTAGACCCACCATGTTGAATCTTCCTTTGCTCACAGGTTAGATCCCGTCTTTTCTCCTTACACTATGATGTCTACATCACCATGGATACGTGTCTACCCTCCTCACCGCCACACTGCTCCCCCACCGGCCTGGATGTGATGTGGCAAATATCTTATCTAATTAAGTTTTAGAGCTGCATTTTCATTTGTTAATCACTTAAGTGCTTCCAGCATAACCTGATATCCAAAGGTCTGGTCCCAGAAGCCTCAAATGTCAAAATGCAATTATATGCATGATTAGCTTGACCCGTTTCCAGGGCCCCCTACTCGGCCCTCCCTCTGTGCTTCCCTCTTCCCCGCCCTCGACTTCCAACGCCTCCCCTCCGTTTGCATCAGTCTCCCTCCTCTGACTAGCTCGTGCCTCCTCTTCCCACTGCCTCCCTTTCACCTCCCTCACCCAAGAGAAGCTGACAACTGCTGGCATGTTTATTTGGATGAGATTTTGTGCAAGCTGTAAGCGGCAGAGTACAGCACCCCCATCTGGCTAACGACGAAACGTACAACTAACCTTCAGCGAAGAGGAGAAGTGAGGGATTGAGGGAAAGGGAAACAAATGAGTGCAGGTGGAGAGGGGAGATTCAGACCATTTCTCTCTAATTCTGCCTCAGGAAAATAAAAAATAAACGAATAAAACAATTCATGGTGCTTAAAGGATAATATGATCAGGAATTATTAATCAAATCATCTTGATCCGAGGTGGGCAGGGCTTTATTTTGTGGTTAGCGCTTAGCGGAGCAGCAATCCGCTCTAATCTGATTGTGTTGAAGATAAAACGGCTTTAGCCCCTCAATTTTTTTTACACTGATTAGGGCCACTGTGGCACTCAGAGCCAAGTTGGGCTAAACACACACGCACTCACACACAAGGATGTACATTTGTATGCACACATACATTCAACACATTCACACACAGGTCCACGTGTCCACATTGACTCCATTTAGAATAGGACAAAGTCTTTATTCATATGCATTTTATCCATTTTCGACCATACTTATTAAGCACAATTATTGATACGTTTCAATGCATTTTTCTTCGCTTGTCTTTGGATCTATGAAGATCCTGAAGTCCGTTCTTCATCAGAGAAGTGCCAATGTGGTGTGTTCGACTGACTCGCTTGTGGTTAAGTGTAACTTCTCTGGCTCTGAGTGTGGTGGTTTCACTAGAGGACAATATAGAAAAACACACACACACACAAACCTTCCCATCCCTGGTTTCTTATATTATATACAGAATCAGAATCACATGATTAATTACTAAATGCATACTAATACTAATTTTATTCACACATAATCATTGTAAAGGTCCTGCTAGTTTTCAGCGAAATTTAGAAACAGAATAAACTGTACATCTAGCTTCTACACATATCTCATAGCAGATGAAAAAATAATATAAGATAATGAGATTAATATAAAATATATAGTATATGATTAGCAGTTTATGTAAGCATTTACAGTGCTAGTATAGCATGTTTAGTTAACAGAGGATCAACAGTCTCTGAATACATTATAGAGCAGCTTCCGTTCGGGGGTGTCTTTATCTGGTGAACATATTCTATTTGGTGAAACAGCACAGGAACAGAAACTGTTCCGGTGGATTTGTTTCTATTTGTGAAGAACGAAGTATATGGAGTGTGCTTATGAAGTGTGCATTTTGAAAAAGGCAGCAGTAGGATGGGTTTATATGGAGGCAGCTGCCTGCAGAGTCAGTCTGTCTCCAGGTGTGCTCTTCAAAGCTGCTCTGTATGTGTTTAGGGCCAATCAGGCCATCATAGACTGAATCCAATGTGGCATCCAGCAGATTAAAGGTTTAGTGGTGGCGTTGAGGGGCCTCTCACACAGGACATTCTTCAGGGAAGTCGAAAGGCCAACAGGTGTTTTGTGTGTGTGTGTGTGTGTGTGTGTGTGTGTGTGTGTGTGTGTGTGTGTGCGCCTGTCAGAGAGAATGGCGCTTGACCTCTGACTGAAACCATTTCAACCCACAACTGGAATATGACCACCTGGATAAGCAATGCCCGTCGGAAAGTAATTGAATGTATGAGACCCCCACCACTCCTCGTCGTCCATCTTGTTTTTCTCCCAGTCCCTCATTAGAACTGTTCCACATATGAGCAGTGTTGAGTGTATACTCATCTGCAAAGCAATTCAATATACATAGACTAGTCACTGAATTATGCCTTCTACATTTCATACTCCGTTTGAAGGCACGACTGTTTAGACAGTTTCAAAACGTCTCTAAATCTCAGAAACGCCGACTTCCTGTCGTGTGGCACTAAAGTTGCGTTGGGTTGACCTATGTGGATGTCGTTGCAGGCCGTAGAATGAGCTGGCATTTCCCAGTGAGCTCATCTGCATGTTGTGTTTAAAGCCTGTCTGTTCTGTTCAGCCGTCTGATCCTTCATTCGGGTGAAGACGCTGGTGAAGAGACACGCCGTGGGACAGTAAACATCTGGAACACGACCTTCTGACCGTCCCGCACTCCTCAGCGAGCCAGACACGATGCTCAACGGCCTGATCTTGTCACAGCACTGTGTGCGTAGGCCTGTGTGCATGAACAGGGGCGGTGTTTGCATGTCCAGGGTTAGAAAGCATGTGGTCACCCCAGACAGTCCCCTGTTACAGACCTCCCTTGAGACTCCACATCAGAACTCATCCATCGCTCTCGTCCCCTTCCTGCTACACTGTGAGGCCAGAGGTTGATCAGACCCGCGGCACGGCGGTACAATCTACCGATGTTTGCCACACACTTTCTAATTACTATTGACTCCACTGTTGATTGAAAAACAGAGAGAAAAAGATTTAGCGAATTCAGTGGGTAAAAAATGTTTTATTAATTGCCATATGTTTATTGACTTCTCTTTCATGTAAGTTCTTTTGTTCTTTCTTTGTAGTGGCGAAAGATCCCCGTGCATCGTCGTTTGAGAGCTATCTGAGATGTCAAAGGTGTCCTTTTGATGTGGAGTACTGATCAGGCAGCACCTGTGCCGCTCTCAGAGACTGTGTGTGTTTTTTGCATGCCTGAGATAGTGAGAACACGCGTGCGTGTGTGTCTTTGTCTGTGCGCGCGCACGTACGTGTGTGCCGATGTGTGTGCATGCTCTATGCACAAATGTGAGTATGCGTCTGAGTATGCGCGTGTGTGTGTGTGTGTGTCTGTGTTTGGGGGGGTAACGAGGACAGTAATCCCAGTATCGTTCCTCTTTTTTTCCCATCTAATGACGCTGGTAATTGTGGGAGTCTGACGCTCATTGGCGGCATGTGTTGATGCCTGTGATCCTGGCCTAGACACTCGCACGTTTACATAGATTCTCAGACGGGTTCACACACACACACACACACACACTAACACATGTTCTGAAATCCCCTAAACCTCATTCCTGCTGCTCTGGGTGGCATCATGCTTACAGCAGGTGATTTTACTGTCACTCAGTGGAGGTGAGAGAGACAGTTGTAAAGAGACCGTGATGGAGGGCTGTAACACTTAGACATGACTAATTACTGTGTTAATCAACACAAAAACCTGTCAAATATTATTTTCAATAGTAGGTGCTGTAGAAATGGAGACCGCTTCTATCCTCATTTGTAGAAACCCAGTAAATTCACTGAGAGACTATGTAGCTTCATTCTCCTCTAACATACGGAATTATCACGTACCGGCTCACAACAACAACAGACCACACTGTCCTTGTGAGGTATTGTTTTGCGGTCCTGCAGCTGTTATTGAGTGTCATTGTTTATAGGTTGCCTACCGCGTACCGAATCGCCTTCCGCCTTCCTTCGCCGACATAGTTTGTTCCTGATTCTCTTGTATTTTTGCTCCAGAGATCCTGACCACGACCATCGCCCTACTCCTCTCGTACCCTTCCCTTTACAGGTCGGATCCCCCGGTTTTAACTATTGTCAGTTTTTACAGACCATACTTTGGATTCACACTCTATCGTCATCTATTGACCCTGCGCCCTTTGCTTGGATGTGTATCTGCCTCTTGGGATTCATTACAAGTTCACTGGTGACAATTGGCCTATAGTGGCGTTGGTTTTAACACAGTATGGAGTTGTTTTTTTGAGGTTGGCGTTTCATCAAGGATTCAACCAATTTACAGGGTTTTAGAAAAGGTTTGTGTATGTGTCGGTTCAAGCCTGAGAGTTGTTAGGTGGCAGTGTGAGTATTTACAAGATAAAAACACCTAGAAATGCTGTTGCCTGGGCTGTCTACATCATACATGTCTTTCATGAAATACAGTTGTTTTTATCACATGCTATGTAACAGTTTGATACTTACAGGCATTTTCTCTTCCTGTTTACACTAGTGACCATTTCCCCTGCCCATCCTGCAGAGGCAGGTGTGGTACAAACATTTATGACATTATTATTTCAATTCACACTCTTACTGGGTTTCTGTCTTGAGGTTCTGGTGAAATCCATGCAGCCTAATCACTTTTCATAGCTACTATTTACAGGCACCACTGGCCATACAAATTTCTTTAGTTCATTGTCACAATTCCAATTTGACTATAATTATGGCTGACAATATTAAAATGTTGGGTGACTTAAGTATTCACATGGAGAATTCTAATGACACACTCGAAAATGCCTTTGGAGGCGCAATTGACTCAGTGGGTTTGTTAAACATGTTACGGGACCTCATTGCCACAGTCATCAACACTGATTTACAATTCAGTGAAACTATCTAAAACGCAACAATGACATTTGCCTTGACTTTAGCAGTAATGAATTCATGAACTTTGACAAAAAAATTGAATCCTCCCAACGTTAGCTTTTTTTTCCTTCTAAAACTTCCTCAGGTTGTGAAGAACTGCCCATACCTTGGATCTATGGGGACGCTTGAATTATTTTTATACTGAATCGCTCAACACATTCAATGAAATAGTAATTACCGCTAAACGCCTGTCCTCATGCTCCTTGACCTTAATGCTGGCTTGGCTGCCACCTCCTGATTAGATACTCTCCCCCATCAGGCCTTGTCCATGGAAGCACTTGTGCTGTGTTCCCTGACTTATTATGGACAGCAATTGTTTTTTTTCTTGTTTTGTACTCCCCAATTTGGAATTTCAAAAAAAAAAACATACTGTGGTTGAAAAGATACTCATCTGAGGGTATTTGTTTACAGTACATATCCGGTTCACCATTCAGATAGGATGACTCTTTAAACAGCCCAATTATATTTCAACACCAGAAGTAGAGTGAGATCAGAGATGAATTGGCCAGACAGGTTTTCGGATTAGTCATGTTCCTTCACATAATTTCAGCAGTCACGACAACTGTAAATGTCTAGTTTTATGTCTATTCTTTGCGTTTGCATTTGGAGTCTGGTGTTTGTGTCTGTCTACATAACTAAATGTCACTTAAAGTCACAGGAGCCATAATCAGAGGCTGAAATATCAGTGGATTAAAACATTTCTAATACCATGTTACACATACCAAAACAACAAAACAAAAAAACATTTGCAACCTCTTTAAACATTAGAAAAGTACTAGTTGGCTTAGCACTTGCACTTGGTCTGGTAGGAAGACCTTTACAATAACTGCTTACTATAAATGACAGACTTTTTTTCAATATTTACCTGACAGATCAGAAACATTCCAGGAGGTAGGCCTGTCATTCCAAAAAATATACACACGTACACATGTCAAGTAACACATATGAATGTATTGTAACAGAACATTTGTAGATTTGCATTTGTTCATTTCAGTTAAATGGGTACAGATTTGCAACTGGGTCACCAGGCATTCTGTCTCTTCTTGTCCTTTGATAAGATGAAGAAAGGGGACAGCTTCTTCCTCACTTATTGATGCTTGTTAACTAATTACTGGTACATTATTATCTTAGAAAATCCCACATTAATGAGTAGCGCTAAATATATGTATAACATGTTTACCCAACCCATGTTTACTGAAGCACAAACAAGCCCCAAGAATAAAATGTGCCTTAACATTTTAAATGAGTCTGGTTTGTTTGTGCAGAATATCTACAAATGATATTTTAATGCCATTGGTGGAATGTCTCACAAGCCACTCCAAAAGGAATCTGACCGTGTACCAAATGGCATCCTTATTCCCTATTGAATGCACTACCTTTGACCAGGGCCTAGGCCTTGGTTCAAAAGCAGTGCACTAGGCAGGAAATAGGGTGCACATTTGGTACAAATCCATATGCATACCTGGAGGCATTCCTCGAGTTTCTTCTAATCAAAAGACGACGGTAAGAAAACAAACATGTTTTTAATTCTCCTGGCCCTCATTTTGTTTAATTTTGGCACTGCTTTGCGGGACATGTCTCTGGCGATTTGGGGAAGCACAAAGAGAGAGGAGCCTAAAAAAGGCTCTTAATAGAGGAAACTTGTCTTTAGCGTGTGTGCCAAAGTGCCACTAACACAGTGACATACTCTCCCAGGACGGGGGACGGGCAGGGGGGGCAGAGGGATGAAAGAAGGGAGGGTGGGTGTGTTGTGGAGACTTGGCCCATCTGTTCCTCTCTCTCTTTATCTCTCCTCTGCTCTCTGATTTCTTAGTTTGATAGACCTCCCCCAACACTCAAGGAGGGGAGTCGCAGGGGACCGCAGTGGTCCTCCCCTCCTCCCCCTGTCCCCTCCCTGTCAGTCAGGTTTTCCCTCCCCCCTTCTTGTGCCACCTTCACCATGGCAAAACGAGCCACTAAACCGGCCCATTCTCCATTGGTCTCCTAAGAATACCAAACCTCTGTTCTTGCCCCCCTCTCAGCCTGCCCCCTGTCTCTCCCATGGTTTCTCTCAGTTTCTCCCCCGTCTCCCCTGAGTCTTTTTCTCAGTTTCTCACCCCTTAGATTCAGTCTCCCCCCATTCTGTCTCTCCCCTAATATCATTCTGTACACTGTCATTGATTGAAGCAGGAATAATTTGCTGTAAGGTCATCATTGCTTGCCAACAAGGCTTTGTCTACGGAGGTTGGGAGGAGACTTCCAGAAAAAAATGTTGTGCTAAGGAAATGGTTGAGACAGTAAGGAGGACGTGAAGACAGGAGGGAGGGAGGGAGAGAGTTAAGGTTTGGAGTGAAGATAATACTTTTCACTGTCTGCTATGGTAACCAGTCCAACAGATGACATTGGTTATTCTATTGGATCGTATGACACAATATTGTATTGACTTTGTTTATGGTTTGATTCTGCGCTGGAGCTTTTACTGTTTTAGTGATTGTGTCCTGCTATTTCAGCATCTTTAGTGTGACCTATAGTTGTCATTGGTTACATGTCTATTTGCTACGGTGGCCTGTGTTGCAAAAGGCCTTCTGATTAATGGGACTGGCTGTGTCCATGTAGACGCGAGGCTGAAGACATGTGGCTGTGTATATTTCAGAGGTGGCGTGACATAAGAATATAGTTTTACCTGATTTCTTTTTCCAAATGTACAGGCTAATTTCCATTCTGTTATCATTCATTGCCATCATCTAAATGTAATATTGGTCATTCTGAGCACTGTTGGTGGACACCCTGATTGGTTATTCCTATGCCTATGGATGAGTGGTACATTTCTCAAATTTCCAACAAATTAAAATGTCAGTACACCAGCTTAATTCAAAACATCTTTCATTCACCAATTAGATGATATTTATTTAAATATTCTGCCCTTATTTGTCTGTACATTGGTTGCTGAATTGCAAATGAATCAACTAGAACACCAAGTTATACAAGGCATGCTAACCTACTTGCACGGCAAGCTAAGAATGGCATGCCAAAACCATAGCACCACAAGATAATACTGCTAACCCATTGGCACAGTTAGCTAATTATATCTATGTTAATTATTCAACAGTGACTCAAGTTCACATGCTCCAAGCGAAACTGTTTCCTGTTTCTGTGCTCTACTGTCACTGAACAACCACACTCCAAGGGACCTCAGATTTCTGAGCACTAGAAGAAGTTATAGACATCAATATTTCATAGTTAATTATGATCACCGAGCTCCTGCCTTTACTCCTCACTAAGACGAGGCAGTGGTTTGCGCGTCTTATTGTTTGGTTTGACCTGGCAGGCCAGGGAAATGGAGGGATAACGGAGAAATGAATGATTCAAGTCTGAGTGATAGAGCAATTCTTTCTAGATGTTTGCTCTATGGGTCCTCTCATTCACCCATCCACATCTCTAAAACATTCAGCTCAGTCCATGCAATATACACAAAGGAGGCCAACTGGTTATTTCATCAAAACGTGTCAGAAGTATTAGGGATTGTTGAGAGAATATCTTGAATCTTAACAGCCTTAGGCTCCAAAAGTTTGTTGTAGATCTGCCTATGGGATTCGTTAAACTATGTCATTTCCAGGTGGGCTGGCTTTGTGTTGGGGATTCTTCAGTATTTGTAAGACTCGGACGGAAGCCCCTAACTGGGGTCCCAAAGAAAGAGGCCAGCTGAGGGCCTGACTGACTGGGAGGAGAGCCAGAGGGGGCCCCAGGCAACCAGTCTGAGGGTGCTTAAACTGTGATGGATACACTGCCCCAGGGAGAATGGCTCCAGACCACTGGGCCATGAAAACAGTCACAGCTAGACAAAGCTACACACACACACACACACATTCCCAAACGCATTAAGATAGACATGGGATGTTTTGCTTGAGGGTGCGTGACATCTCTAATTCACTGTAATTCTCCCCATTGGCGCAGTAGTATTTAGAATGATTGATGATATTGTTTCAGTGCCTTGTAAACAACCTGCTAAGTGAAGGTTACCAAGAAAATGCAGACATTTTTCTGGTTCATAACTTGCAATTCAGTAGTGAGTCATTGCACTTTGTAGTGAAACACGGCGACATTGCGTTCATACTTGTGGGTTTGTTTGTGTGTGTTATATGGCCTTTCATGACGAGGCCCTCTTGGTTTTGTTTGACACCGTCTGATCGTCTCAGCGTCTGCTCCGTAAACTGCCCTGAACGCGCTCGCCGCAGTCATTTCACCATGATCAGTAGCTGTGCAGACAGCAGTATTACAGATGTGTTGGGTGGAACACTGTTATTATCATTACCCAACCCCACTGCATTGCCCCCCCCACAGAAGCCTATCATTATCATTAAATGTTAATCATCCATGCAACCAACCGCCCAGGCCGAGGAGAGAGTCATATTGTCTGTGTGTGTGTGTGTGTGTGTGTGTGTGTGTACGTGAGAGAGTCCTTGTGTGTTTTACAAGGCAGCCCAGCCGCCTGCCATGCCCTTTAATTGGCTCCAGTTGTAATCAGTGAGATGTTTGAAAGAGACAACATTTAAAGACTGCCTGGCACACTCCATTAAGGCTGCTCTACTTCTTAGACGGGCCGATCGCGCCGGATCTCTGCTGCAGACTTCAGTTATGCTGATGCAGACACCGAGTGGTGTATGTCTCTGTGTGTGTATTAAGCATCTTGTACTGTATGATAATGTTGGAATAGCAGATCTCCCGAGTGGCTTTGTAAAACGAGTCTGTCTCAAATCTCAGAATTATTTTAGGATATAATAACATATTTCAATTTGACCTAGGCGATAACGGGGATTTATCATTTCAAAAGCTTTTGTATCACTTTAGGAGCTAGAAGTAGGGTCTATCACTAGGAGCTAGGAGGCGAGAGTATCACTTTAGGAGCTAGGAGGGGGAGGAATCACTAGGAGGTAGGAGGGGGGTAATATGCCCTGTCAGATGAGCTTCTTACTCTTCACCACAGTAAGGAAAATTGGTTCCATATTTTGCTTTTTAGCTGCCCTATAGTGGAACACTTCATAACTTTTTTGTGGTTGTAGGTAAGAACCTTTTCATTTCAGGTAGAACATGTTTTGTTAAAGGTAGAACCCATTTGGCTTACGGGAGGAACTATTTACATAGAGGTTCGACACCCAAAATATTTGTCAACCTAAATTGTTCTAATTCTCACAGGGAAACAGCAGAACAACACATATGGCACCTTTTCTGTTATAGAAGAAATCTTTAAATGACAGTATAATTAAATGACAAAATATATTTTCTCACACGATTGTAATATTGTCATTTCAACTAGTTTTACCCCTGGGCTTCATGTTGGGAATTTGAAAACAGGTTATTACAGAGAGAACTTGCATGGATGAAGCATAAAGAGAATTTCTGTCTCACTGTTCTACGTTTAATCAGTTTCAATTCAGTGGCAGTGTACCTTTTCAGATAAAGAAAACATAATTCCCCACGTGACATTTGTAGATTTAATAGACTTCTACTTAGCATGACTAAGCTCATGGTTAACTCTCCCATTTAAAAGCCTATAACTCTTGCTGAAAATGCAGTTTTTCAAACAGGACCAGCCATGTGTTTAGTTTTTGTCTGCAGGAGATGCACACTCCTCACTGCAAGTCCTGCAGTGTCTTCGTCTCTGCTCCGCTCCTCTGCTCTCCAGATCATAGCACCATTAACATCCCAGGCAGTTGGGGAAAACAAAGCTCACATGTGCCAACAGAAGTGTAATGTGAAAAGAGGAGACACACCTTTTAAATGACATCCACATTTCATTGGGGGTTACAGAAACTGAGACAGCCTGATGAAGAAGCAACTTGCTAGCTGCTGGGACATTTTTCAGCTACAAAGGTGTACCAGACTAACAAATTAAAGAATAGAGGATGACAATGTGACTACAGATGTTTTGCCTTGTCGATCTTTGGCGTGATCCCAAAATGAAGAAACCAAGGAAAATGGTCTAGATGAAAGTCCAGGTTTTCCATCTACACCGGGTAGCTTATTAAATCCTCTTTGATCCTCCTGTCTTTGATATCCGTAGTCTCATAAAGAATTCACTTTCAGTGGTAAATATAGGTAGTTCTGAGGGCAGACATGACATACACCCTCATTCCTTCACAGTCTGTGTAAATTATCCTAAATCTGAGAAAATATGGGGAGGAATAAAAAGCACACTGACATGGATCGGGTCTGTGTTTTAAGCAGAACGGAGAGCGATTGGGGCACTGCAGTTCACAGTTTCACCATGTCACCTACTATGAAGCTACATAGCGCACTGAGGATGGAATGTCTGTGACTTAGAACGAGCTGGTTCCAGGTTACATAGTTGAAGGAATGGAGTCATCAGGTATTGTCACCATGTAATAATGTAACTTAACTTCCAGGTCCATATTGGATAGCGAAACAAGTCAGTGTGACACCACATTAGACAAGTGAGTGCAGTGACAGGCCAGGGCCAACTCCATTAGATAGGAGTTGTTGGTTGTGACAGACCTCTGTGACTGACTGTAGCTACAGGAAACAAGAATTATGTTGTAAACACACTCACACACACCCAGAGAGTTCATGCCATTTCCCCTCCCTCCACCTCTCTCCCAGTACTCTGCTTCTGGCAGCAAGAAGAAAGGTCAACGAGGAGCGTGACCTCTCCCCTGGTCCCCCCATCTGGGTTGGTAATTGTTCTCTAACTCTGGAGTGGATGTAATGACCAGCATCCATCAGGCCTTAGATGGCAAGGAGTGACCAGGCATTGCCACCATGTAGTGACCGCCTGCCCGAGGACGATGGTGCGTGTTTGTGGTAGCGTGTGTGGGCGTGTGGTGGGTTGTGTTTAGACTGGGGTGTCTGTTTGTGTGCCTTATTAGTTTAGCCTGCACGGGGGGGGGGTGACATAGTGCCTCTGTGATGGAGAGGACAGACACATCTGACCTGACCTCTCACACTGTCGCCTGCTTCATGACACGGCTGGCGGACATGATGGTTTGCACACAGACACTTTTAAATAAACATGCTTAGGTTCAGACACACAACTGCATACACAAACCCACAAACTCACAGATGTTCTGTGCCTCTCGTATCCGCTTCAGAGAGGAATTTTAGTATTGTTTCTAAATAGTAAAAAATATGTAACATTTAATTTAAGTAAAACAATTGAAAATAGCATTAAATTCTTATTATAAAACAAATATTTTTCTCAAAAGTATTTGTGCCACAATTTTTGGCACCTCTTCATTTAATACTTGTGTTACCTCCTTTTGCCAATATAACAGCTCTGAGTCTCCTATAATACATAATGAGGTTGGAGAACACATGACATGGGATCTAAGACCATTCCTCCATACAGAATCTTTCCAGATCCTTCTGATTCCCAGGTCCATGTTTGTGAACTCTGCTCTTCAACTCACCCCACAAGTTCTCTATGGGGTTTAGGTCATGGGACTGGGAGGGCCATGCCAATACCTTGCTTCTGTGGAGAGTGAACCATATTTGTGTTGATTTTGAGGTTTGCTTTGGATCATTGTCCTGCTGGAAGATCCAAACATGGCCCAGTTGAAGCGTCCTGGTATAGACAGTCAGGTTTTGATAGAATATCTGCTGGTACTTGATAGAGTTCACATATCCTATGTTGTCCAGGGCTTTTGGAAGATTCACCACCATGCTTCACACTGGGGATTAGCTACTTTACTGCATTGCAATGATTCTGTCTATGCCAAACCCAGCTCTGGTGTTTGTTTCCAAAAACAATGTGTTGGTCTCATCTGACCACAGAACCCAGTCCTTCTGAAAGTTTCAGTTACAGTGGGGAGAACAAGTATTTGATACACTGCTGATTTTGCAGGTTTTCCTAATTACAAACCATGTAGAGGTATGTAATCACAGGTATACTTGAACTGCAAGAGATGGAATCTAAAAAAAAAATCAAGAAAATCACATTGTATGATTTTTAAATAATTTATTTGCCTTTTATTGCATAACATACGTATTTGATACATCAGAAAAGCAGAACTTAATATTTGTTTGCAATTACAGAGATCATACGTTTCCTGTAGTTCTTCACCAGGTTTGCACACACTGCAGCAGGGATTTTGTCCCACTGCTCCATACAGACCTTCTCCAGATCCTTCAGGTTTCGGGGCTGTTGCTGGGCAATATGGACTTTCAGCTCCCTCCAAAGATTTTCTATTGGGTTCAGGTCTGGAGACTGGCTAGGCCACTCCAGGACTTTGAGATGCTTCTCACTGAGCCACTCCTTAGTTGCCCTGGCTGTGTGTTTTGGGTCATTGTCATGCTGGAAGACCCAGCCACGACCCATCTTCAATGCTCGTACTGAGGGAAGGTGGTTGTTGGTCAAGATCTCGCGATACATGGCCCCATCCATCCTCCCATCAACACGGTGCAGTTGTCCTGTCCCCTTTGCAGAAAAGCATCCCCAAAGAATGATGTTTCCACCTCTATGCGTCACGGTTGGGATGGTGTTCTTGAGGTATAACTTCTTCCAAACACGGCAAGTGGAGTTTAGACCAAAAAGCTCTATTTTTGTCTCATCAGACCACATGACCTTCTCCCATTCCTCATCTGGATCATCCAGAGGGTTATTGGCAAAATTCAGACGGGCCCGGACATGCGCTGGCTTGAGCAGGGGGACCCTGCGTGCGCTGCAGGACTTGAATCCATGACGGCGTAGTGTGTTGCTTATGGTTTTCTTTGAGACTGTGGTCCCAGCTCTTTTCAGGTCATTGACCAGGTCCTGCCATGTAGTTCTGGGCTGATCCCTCACCTTCCTCATGATCATTGATGCCCCACAAGGTGAGATCTTGCATGGAGCCCAAGGCCGAGGGAGATAGACCGTCATCTTGAACTTCTTCCATTTTCTAATAATTGCACCAACAGTTGTTGCCTTCTCACCAAGCTGCTGGCCTATTGTCCTGTAGCCCATCCCAGCCTTGTGCAGGTCAACAATTTTATCCCTGATGTCCTTACGCAGCTCTCTGGTCTTGGCCATGGTGGAGAGGTTGGAGTCTGTTTGATTGAGTGTGTGGACAGGTGTCTTTTATACAGGTAACGAGTTTAAACAGTAGCAGTTAATACAGGTAATGAGTGGAGAAAAGGAGGGCTTCTTAAAAAAAACTAACAGGTCTGTGAGAGCCGGAATTCTTACTGGTTAGTAGGTGACCAAATACTTATGTCATGCAATACAATGCTAATTATTTAAAAATCATACAATGTGATTTTCTGCATTTTTGTTTTTGATTCCGTCTGTCACAGTTGAAGTGTACCTATGGTAAAAATTACAGACCCCTACATACTTTGTAAGTAGGAAAACCTGCAAAATCAGCAGTGTATCAAATACTTGTTCTCCCCACTGTGTGTTTGGCAAACTGTAGGTGCTTGAGTTTGTTGTTTGATGACAGGAAATGCTGTTTTATGACCCACTCGATAAACGTAGTAATATACCGTAGTTTTGGAGATCCCAAGACCAAACCTAACATTTGCAATTATTCAGCGGTGAAGCATGGAGATTCTTTGGTCACTTGAACCTCCCTACTGTAGGCCGAGACTAGTTGAGGCCCCAACATCACCTATTTTTTACAGATTGTCCTTAGAAAGCCATACTGGCAACAAGTTGAAAATGCGTTCTTTTTTCTTGTTGAATGGTACTGCCACTTCCAAAGACACTTGCATTGCTGCCATTTTTATTTCAGTAAATTAACTAGTTTAAAAAACAAATCTGAAGGGTACATACTGTCTTATAAGCTACAACTACAGGGAAGCACAAAACACTTTGTGCTTTGACACGTTCATCACTATGCTGCACATTTCCTTTGTCAGCTGGGAGGGCCACATATACCTGGATCAGACATTATATTCTGTGTCACTACACCGTCAGAACTGTGGGAACCAGGGGAGGGTAAACATCAACATTGCTAATTTGTGATGAGTAGCACTGTTGCTAATTGCTATCACCATCATAACCAACATTTGGCTAATTGTAATCAAAATGTGTGATGTTAGGAGAACGACATGATGAAGTTGAATCAACGGCTTCTTAACCAGTGTCTGGTGGCCGTTTGTGATGGTCCTGGTCAGGGTGAGTGCTTTCTTATGTGACATTCAATCCGTCGTATTCAGCAGTAGCTGCAGCCACTAAGCTAATCACATATGACAGTGCCAGTAGTAGCTGCAGCCACTATGCTACTGCAGTTAGAGACAGTCATGCCATTTCCCTCCTCCCTTCAATTTCTGCCCCACACACATATACGCACTTCATATTTTAAAAACCTTTCTGTCCATCTCTGTTGTTGTTTAGCAGACTCAGTCGGAGTCAGCTTCCTAGCTCTTTCCGGCTGCTGCATTGAGAAAAAATATGGGATAGACCATTTAAGTAATGGGGGGTGGTTTGGGCTCAAACATAAATAATACACATACGTCCGGAAATATTTGGAGACTGACACAATTTTCTACCCCACCTGAATGAATTTAAAATGAAACAACCGAGATGCAATTTATAAAAATATTGTATGAAACGTTTAGGAATTGCAACCATTTTCAAACAGTCACCTTATTTCAGGGGCTCAAATATAAATGAACATTTCGTAAATGGACACAATTGTAAATAAAAATGTTTTTTAATACTTAGTTGAGAATCCTTTGGAGGCAATTACTGCTTGAAGTCTGGAGTGCATGGACATGCTGGGTTTCCTCTTTTGTGACGTTTTGCCAGGCCTTTACTGCAGCGGTCTTCAGTTGTTGTTTGTTTGTGGGTCTTTCTGCCTTAAGTTTTGTCTAGAACAAGTGAAATGCATGCTCGGTTGATTGGGCCGTTGCAGAATATTCCACTTCCTTGCCTTAATGCAGATGTTTCTTCTGTCCAAACAAAGTGTGTGTTTGTGTGTGTGTGTGTGTGTGTGTGTGTGCGCGCGCCCAATTTGCCAGAACTGGGCTGTGTTTTTTAGATGTTTTTTGGCAAAGTCTAATCTGGCCTTCCTACTCTAGAAGCTTATGAATGGTTTGCACCTTATGGTGAACCCTCTGTATTTGTAGTCTTCTCTTCATGGTGGACTTGGATAATGATATGCCAACCTCCTGGAGAGTGTCCTTCACTTGGCTGGATGTTGTGAAATGTTTTCTCCATGAAAAGGATCCAACGATCATCCAGCACAGTTGTCTTCTGTGGCCATCCAGGCCTTTGTGTATTGCAAAGCTCACCAGTGCTTTCTGTTTTTGTCAGCATGTACCAAACTGTTGATTTGGCCACTTAATGCTCCTGCTGTCTCTCTGACAGATTTTTTTTTTGCAGCCTAAGGATGGCCTGTTTCACTTGCATTGAGAGCTCCTTTGACCACATGTTGTGGATTCCCAGCAACAGTTTCCAAATGTGAATGCCACACCTGGAATCGACTCCAGAACTTTTACCTGCTTAATTGATGAAGAAATAACGAAGGAATAGCCTACACTTGTACATTCAACAGCTTTTGAGTAAACTGTAAAAGAGGGGGCTAAATATTGAAGAGCTGTTATTACTAAACCCTTCCTCCAGTTTTGATACCCTCAGATAAAAGCTGAGAGGCTTCACTTAAGCTCATTGTTACTGTAACTTGAAAATTGACAAAATAACAAAACTTGTGTCGGTATCCAATTGTTTCTGGACCTAACTATATATTAGTGGTATATTATTTAATTTGAGCATCATTCTGAGCCACATGATCAAGTCCAAAAACAAAAAAAATAATGGATTATGTAGGTTTTAAATTTTTCAATTGAACTTGTTATGGGGCCCTGGGCCTTCTGGGTTCAAAGGTGACTGCCTGCTTTGCCTAATGGTCTTGACTGCCACTGTGTGCAGTCAATATAGACACATGTTCATTGTTCAAATCTCGTGTTGCTTTCGACTTCTTAATTATAGCCCCAATAGTGAAAATTCTAATTTTGCTTATTAGTGCAGCTCAACAACCTTTTGTTGCACATCATTAGTCTTTTCTCAGGACTTTCCCATAGTGATGGATCACTATAGAAATATGGCCTTTGTGTCACCTCATAATTGTATCCCAGTGAAACAGGAAGTCATGAGGTGACAATAATAGTGGCACATGTTTTGGAGGAAGATATATATTTCATTTATTGATTTCAATCATTTTACTTCAATTGAAGGTTTGATTTTTTAGAATATTTTCAATGAAAGACCAAGAGGATGAACAGCAAAAACAGCTGCCCGTTTCACTCATATTTGCCAAGCATGCCAGTATTAGTGGAGGGCACTGTTTCTGTCTCTCCAACAAGATATCATGGTCTGACACCAAAAGTCAATGTTTGCTCATAAACTGAAAAATGTAAGAATTTAAGTGAACCTTTTGAATATCCTGTCTCCTTATGTCTAGTGAAAACTTAACAATGCCTTCCACAGTGTTGACACTGTATCAATGGTCATAAATGGGGATGCTGGTAGGTGAGATGTTTTAGGGATGCTTTGCTGCATAATGAACTGGAACACTTGTCATCAATGAAGAAACAATGCATTCTGCCTTGTTGCAGAGAATTCTCAGACAACGGAATTACAGCTTGGTTTCAGCTTTGGTGTCAATATTAGGCTTTACTTCAAAGTCTTAAAACATTCAGTGACAAATATACAAACATTTTAAAATACCTATTTTACAATGCTATGTATATTTTAAATGCTGAAAGGCACAGATCCCGACAGTTATGAGCAATAAAATAACAGTAGATTTTGACATCTGATGTTGGCTGTTCAGCCTAAATGTGTTAAGATGTGCGCCTATCTGTTCAATGAGGTCATTTCTGGAAAAACTAAATAATAATGTAATATCACATCGATAAACACTGTAGACACATCCTTAGACTTAACAATGTGTACGATTGCACTAAATTCATCCTCATGTTTTGCACTTGAGGCATATCCTCTTATTCAGCACAGTAGACACACCGTTATGTTCAACACTCTAGACCTATTCTCAAATGTAACACTAGACTCATCCTCACATTTAACACTGTGGACACAAACCCCTATTTAAAATTGTAGACACATCCTCATGTTTAGAAAGATTTTGTCTCAGAATAACAACAACAACAAATAACAAAAACATGAGTTTCTCTGCAGTTGAAGTGAAAGTCTCATTAATTGGACATATAATCTCCTTTGGTAGAGAAGCTAGAGTTCCAAACCCCCGTCCTCATTAAAAAGTACAACACTACTTTTGAACACTGAGTTACGGCATTGATTAGAAAGCCTAACGTCTGGTGTGATATCCATTTCTTTCATTGTTCTCTTCTCGGCTGAAATAAGACAGGCGTTTCCCTGTGCATTCCAATTACAGCAGTGGAGATCAAGAAAGGTTCGGTATTAACTAGAGAAACCTTGCTAACAAAGAGAATTCCTAACTTAACAAGATGTCATTTTTCATTGATAACTCCCCATCAACATTTCTTAGGCTTTTTCTTTTCTGAATAATTATGAGGACTGCATTTGAATATATACACAGAATTAAAGAGTAGGTGGATACAGTAGGCTCACGCATTGCTATATTTAATATTTCAATTTTTTTGTTTTCATCTGTGATGGTTTTAAGATCAGTGTGTTGCTGATATAATAGTACAGCCATATTCAATATGTGACTTACCACTGCCGAGATATAAGAATCTTTATAGGAATATGAGCAACTACAGTGCCTAGTCACTAGACCTTATTAGCTCAGACCCAGCCAATTAAACACATTTTGATAGCATTTAGAGAATGTGTGTCTATGTACTTGAATTTGTGACTTGAGGTAAATTGACCATCCCTTCTTTCATGACCCAATGTGTCTTCTGTTGTAACAAGTGGCCAAGGTCTATAGTTACATGATCATTTAGCAGTGTGAGGAATTCAAACTCCTAATAAGCATCAACGGCTCACTGATGCAAAGATCCAGATTATTAACATCACGGTTGCTAGCATACTGTAATTCGCTTTGCTAGACACTTCTGTTCAGTAAGTTTGAATCATAGAACACTCCACTAGTGTCCATTTGCTAAGTGTCTCATCACTGGCCTGCTCAGTGGGGTTTTAAGTGGGAGCATTTAGGCCTGAGTAGACCCATTGAAACTAGCTAAGAAGACTCATCATAATTATCATTGCTCTTCTCTGTATGCTAATTGACATTGCACTTTCTGAGAAAGCACTGAGAAAAGAAACGATGCATGCTCACACACACACACACACACACACACACCATGTTATTATCACACTCCAGGGGAAGTCTTATTAATCATTGCAGTTTCTTCTCTCTTTTTTCTTCTTCAACTTCTTCATTCTGAGGGAAAGAAACTCATGAGAAATTCAGCCTTGCCTTCCTAATGGTGTTTCACAGGGCTCTGTGGGATATCTTTTATACATCAATAAGGCCAATTATCTGTTTAAGTGAGAAAGCGCTGAGTGTTCCCAGCTCTGCTTAGCCCTGCTTCTCTGCTCAGCTTTTCTCTGTTTAGCCCTGCTTCCCTGCTCAGCCCTGCTGCTCTGCAATGCCTTGCTTCTCTTATTAGCCTTTCTGCTCTGCCCTGCTACTCTGCTTGTCCCTTCTTAGCCATGCTTCTCTGCTCAATCCTGCTGCTCTGCTCAGCCATGCTGCTCTTTTGCACTGGTTTTTATCCCTGCTACTCCCTATTTGTCTTCTTGTCTCTGTTCAATCCTGCTGCTCTACTACCCCGCTACACTTCTGCTAGATTTAGCCCTGCTGCTCTGCTCTTTACAGTTGCTTAATTTCTCCTCTTATGTTGTTCTGTACTGGACTGCAGACTGGGTCAACGTTTGACCCATCCACAAAATCCCTGCTGCTGTAAATGCCACTGCATGCTCCTTCTCCATGTCTGTGCTGGCCACCGGGTCTACTCTACAGTAGCCCGGATTTGAGACGTTGACTCCTTGACACAAGAGGGTGCTCCAGCCTCGCTGGCCCCATGGGGATTACGCCCCCACCTCTTCCTCCCTTGCCCGACTGGGACTGGCGTGGCTGGGTCCGGGAAAGCAGTACACAGCTGGCGGAATTAGAAGCCTAACCCCTGATGGTAATAAGACTGTGAGGGGCAGAGCGGGGCGGGCGCGTTGAGCTGGGACAGTGGGGCAGGAGGCAACTGTTCCGGCCAGGGTAGGATTAGTGGACAGCATGGCCAGGGCAGACCACTTGAGTATCTGTTATTCTGTTCCAAGCATGGGGTTGCCAACCGGGTTCTTTCTCACAGATGCTTGTCACTGCCATACTGGTTCACCGCCTCATCGCCACATTGTTTGTCTGATGCATAATGTATTGGACACTTTGACCTAGTTGATTGATATGACTCAACTCATAATAATGACTGTTCGGTTGGGCAGTATTTTAAAGAGGTTTTCTGTGTGATCGTCTTAGAGGATATCCAGTCCTTTGTCACCACATTCTCTTTGAAAATCCAAACAGTTGATGTACTTCCCTTGTGCATGTGATAGCTCTCCAAACTGGGCATGTTAAATCCTCGGGCACTACCACTGCACCAGAATCTCCCAGTCTAAGTGAACATGTGCCCTTTGGCCTCCACTACCCAGCTGATATCTTCTCCTTTCTCTCTCTGCCAGCCTTGCCCCAACATCTCCCCTTGGCCTAGAGACCACCAAACCTCCGTTACCATCTCTTCCTCTCTCTCTGCCAGCCATCCCTCGTTATTCACCTGTTCGTCTCTGTTCCTTCATTGCCCAGTCATCCTCCTATATAACCTACAGTGATGTCTCCAACTGCCGAAACAACGACTGCCATGAAGTCCAGCCCAGACAGCCCAGACAGAGGCCCTCCGAGATCTGCACCCTTTCTGACGACCTGGTTCCCACGCCACCGCCACACCTCTGTTTATGAACACGAGGGATCAGACAAGGGCTCATATCTATAAACACGCCACATGACCACTGTTCAGTGCCGCAGCTTCAAGGTAATAACCACTGTTGCTTTGAGCCGGAGTGGCGGAGCAGACGGCCTGCCTGCCTGGCAGCTCCAGATGGGCCTCAGCCAACTTGGCCTGTTAGAGCTGCTGGGCTGAAGTCATGTATGGCCTCACTGGACCCACTGCCTGGCAAACCCGATATTCTGTCCGGTTAGGGAGAGAGAATACATGTAGAGAGTGAAGATGTTTCAGGTCAATTATATGAAATGTCAGATTGTTTTTATTGGTACAAGGGTGTTATGCTGCTCTTCCCATCGCAGGACAAATACTGATGTTTTCTAGAGGAAGATATTATGACATTGGGCCAAATCCATTGATGTTTAGACCAGAAACGGATTTAGTTCAGGGATTGAGGTATAACAAGGCTTCATTTGTGTCTCAATACCAACAGAATAAAAACATAATTCTTTAAATACTTAATGCAGGTGGTGTAACTTTTACTGTGTCTCCAAACTATCGTTCATTTGAACTGACAGGACATTTCTATTTAGCAGTCATCGGCTATTACCAAGCATTTGAATTACATTTCTTTATAAATATATTTTCTTCTGATTCTTTTTTTTTCTACTGCCTCTTTCTTGTTTTTTCGTTACCCACCCTGACCCCCTAAAACATGTAATTGTGATGGTTGTTGTGGTAGTCCTTGCTCAGTGGGGTAGTGTAGACCTGTCTTACCACAGCACACACCACGACAACCAGACGATGGTGTTTTCCACACTGACATTAGACATGTTAGTTGGAGCAGAAGATCAGCAGCCACTCCCCAAATCCCCGTCTGCCTGTTTGTGGAGGTTGAAATCCAATCGTCAGAGGTACAAACCAAATTTTGTAAGCTACAACAAAGAACATGCCACAGAGCCAGTTTTTACATAGCCCACACTTCTGTGGTTTTCTGTGGAGAGTGGCATTATTATATACAAAAAAAACATGAAGTGGAGAATAGTTTCAGCTGATGACACAGCCACAAGCAGGTGAAAGTTGCAATGGGAGAGTCCATACTCAGCATTTCACACTAGCAGCTATGGATCTGTGGCTAGCTGCAGGGCGGGGTACCAGATAGTTAGCGCGCTCGCAGACTACTGGCCCTAAACTTTAGTATATGCTGTGTGTGGGTGGACACGCTGCACAGAGAGAGGAGAGGGAATGCCCAGACAGACCATGGGAAGGAGAGAGAGATTATAACGCCTTTGTCCAGACAGCTCATAGTTCACAGTGATGTCATTTTATAGCCTCCCTGCTGTGATTATACATGGCTTTAAAGCCAATGATCTCACAAGTATTACCAATGCTTAACCTTCTAGTCATTTCTAATGGGATTTTGGTTCTATTGCTGGATTGGAGCGTAAAAGTATTTTAAAGAGTTAAAGAGTTCCTGAAAAGGATTTGAAAATGATATCGTGGAGGATTATGTTGAAAGGGATAGAGCCACAGGCCTCAGCTGAATAAGCCAGACCATATTTTTGGACCTTCGTAGTGTTGTCTGAAAAAAAAAGGACATTTGGCATGTGTCCATCTGACAGGTGGCATCTTGATGGCCAAGCTCGAACACTAACCTTGGGTACTGTTAGGAGTTAAGGTTCTTTGCAACCTCAATCCATATGGCTACATTTCCATACCTCTACTCATATCCATGTGGACTCAAAAGACTGTGTGTGTTTGTTATAATAGACCATGAGGAGAAAAGCACTTGTGTTCAGTATTCAGAGAATGCTATTTGATTTCTGAGAGGGTCTGGTGGGTCATTGGCAAGGCCTAGAGATAAGCAGTAGTGAGGCTGATGGAATGTCTGTCTGGATGATACTCTTTCTTTTCCCCTGTGTGTGTGCATTTGCTTGGCTTCCTGTGTTCCTGTTTGCTTGCCTGCGTGTGTTTTTGTTCACTGAGTGTGTATGCATTCTGAATGGGCTTCTTTAGTTTTATCTATGTGCGAGTCTGTTTTTTTGTGTGCCATGTATCTAGTAGCTCTGCACCCATTAACCCAGTCTGTGGAGCCAGCTTGCTCTTGATACAGGGCCTTTGACAATCTCTCTCCAGCCTCCACGTTGCACGGGTCCTCTAGCAGTCTTTCTACAGCCCACAGCCACTTCTCTGGGATCAGTGTTGGAGAGAGAATAAGATCCGGTTACGCCAGGGATAATCCCCCCAAAGCCCTTTTGTTCTGGCCTAAAGCGTTGGATATTACCCTGTCCTTAAGTGATTTTAATTGGTTGTCTCATATGACACGCACGCGCCTGCCCGCTGATAATTCCGCCCTGTAATTGGCGGAGAGCCGTCTGTATCTGACAGCAGCGTGTTAAGTTCAAATGACAATAATGGTTTAGGTGGCGATTGTGGCGAGCAGCTGGCCCGTGCTTTGGCTGATGCATTGGCTGATTATGTGCTGAGGTGTGCCTGGATAGGTTCAGCGCGTGACTGAGGCTCATCCCTGAGTCACTGCACCGTTCCTGTCCGTCTGAGACGGACCGGCTTAGAGTGTGTTTCCATCTCTGTGCAGCACAGAAAAGAGTTTGGACATTGTTTCAGACACGGGTTGCCTTTCTGTCTGTCTCCCAGATCCTTACTGAACTCCAGTCTCCCCAGATGACTGTAGATCCCTGGGTTACCATTGTAATCATGGGGGCTTTAATTACCACGGATGGTTGTAACACAATCTCCTGCTAGCTCCATTCACTAGGCATGGCCAGGCACCCACCTGAGACCCTGTCACGTCTCCCTCCCTCCATCCCTTTCTTATGCCTGTCTGTCATCCCACCTCCCAGCCAGCCTGATTGTTGGCTGGGTACAGGCTCACTGATGTCTGGCTGTCTGGCTCTATGGCTTCTGGATAGATCCTGGACTCACAGCTTGGTTGATTCAGTGGATTTATGTAGATGGCACTAACCGGTGTTGATTATCAGTGAGAGCCCAGTGCACTGGCTGGACCTGTGGCTTACAATATCTTGTTCATTCACAGTTCTACGGGTGATTCCATGATTTATACATGGTACTGCAGGTTAGAAACCTTCAGACAGGGAGTCCACACCAGGCTACTTTCTCTGGATGAAGATGAATGGCTAACTTGGAAATGAAAATTGGGCCATCAATGGCTGCATAAAATAGTATCAGTGACTTAAAGCTGAATCCTCGAATGCTTCTACTCTTTCATCCCAGTGTAAAGTTCTCTGTAGCACTGAGGCCTGACGGCGCTTCCCAGGGTGATACTCTCAGCCCCTCACGACTCGGGCTCAGGCAGCATGTGCTGCTGTGCGAGTGCCTGTATGTACAGTATGCGTGTGTGAGCGTGTATGCATATGAGAGGGTCAGTTTCACCTCTAATCCCCTTCAGATAAATGGATTAAGTATTTCGGAATGGCCTAGGCCACGCCCCAGACAATGTGTTCCACTGACCGTCTGGATTGTGTGTTGGGGGGCTCTCGCCCCTCTAGACCCCGGCTCACAGGTGTGTGTGTGTGTGTGTATGTGTGTGTGTATTGGACCCAGACCCTAACTTTAACCATAACCCCTTTAAGGTCCTGTGGCATTTTACCCACTCATCATAAATTCACTTCCTTTCTCTTTCTTTATTTCTTTCCTTCCTTCTCTAGTTTTCTCTCTCTTCCCTCAACATTCATGATCTCTCTCTCTGTAAGTATTTGTTCTATTTTACTGTTCCTCCATCCTCTATATCCCCTCCTGTCATTGCCGCCTGACCTATGACCTCCAGGTTAACAGTCTATTGTCCAGTCAGAGGATTGGACTGTGTGGTATCTAAATCTTCTTCGCCCTGGTCCTGGCTTTGTCACAGCCAGAGGTATTTCCTAATGAGCCAGTCTGGGTGAGTGTGTCCTTTACGCTGTAACAGATATAGACAGGCCCTGGCAGCTGGTGGAGCTTAACAAGCCCTGGATCTTGACCATGACTGTAATATAAATAATATATGCCAATTAGCAAACGCTTCTATCCAAATCATGCATTTTATGTACGGGTGTCTAGAGCGGGACTCGAACCCAAACATTTGGCGTTTCCGGCATCGTGCTCTGCCAGACCACACAGGACCACACAGGACCACACACATTGTGACTTTACAGGCCAGGACAGTTGGGTTCACTAGGGATAACTTACTCCCATCGACTGATAGTCAAAGGCACAGTCCTGTCATGCCCTCAAAACAACTATGTGTGTCAGGAAAATCGTTCCCAGAATTATAATACAAACCAAGATTAGGGTGTGTACATTTGCATTTAAGCATTTTCTCACATGCTCCGAACCTCACTGTCATATTCGTTTTTTATGCAGAGAGTAGAGTGCAGCGAGTTAGTTGTTTTTGCTCTGATGGTTAAACCGTACACCGTTCTTGTGTTTGAGGATGAATGACAAGTTGGTGGAAACTGGTGTTGCAGTTGTTACCAAGAAGATGATCTAGTCCAATGGGATCGGAAGAACGGGGAGTAGGGCGATTTTGGTTGGGTGTAGGAAGGATGACATCAGATCCCACCATGCTGGTGAAGAGAGGACTGGCACCACAGGAACATGGCACATTATGCGCCGTCTTGTTTTTGCTCATTCATTCCTCATGGCTGGCATCCCTCTGTGGACTCCCTACAAACCGGATTTCACCTGATGATTAGATAGAGTTAAAATGGTGTTAAGCCACATGAGGGCTCATTAACATGGTTAACACACATCCGCACTATTCATTTTTTTCATGTTCAGTGTGGTAAGAGGAGAAGGAGGTGGAGAGGGATGAGTTTGTGTGTTGAAGGAGAAGGAGGCGGAGAATGATGAATTGGTGTATTGGAATGAGAGGGGTGAGTTTGTGTAGTAGAAGAATGAAGGGTTTTCTATGGTAAAGAATGGGCCACAGACCCACAGAGACCTACATCCTCTTCCAGCTTTTTGTTTGTGTGTGTGTGGGCATCACCCCCCCCCTCATTCCCCCTCTTTGGGGAGCATTTCTAATATTATTTGCTCTCCACCTCCTCATCTTCCTCTACAGTGACCCCGTGGCCCCCCACAGTCTTTCACTCTCCCAGTCCCCTGGCCCCTGGACTAACTGGAGTTTTACAACTCATTCAGCTACTGTCATCATCCACATCAACCACCGATGATGGTCTATGAACACCTGAGTGAGATCCAGCGTTTGGAGAGATGGATGGAGAGGGGTGGAGGATGAGCTTTAGTCCGGAGGATGCAGCTTCCATAATTCCCCTAAATCAGACCACGGGAAATGTTTCCACTTTGCCTCAGTCCATCTTATGTGTTCCGCCCCAGAGAACAAGGTGGCCTTTCTGGATCTTGTTTATATCTGGTTTCTTTCTTGCATGGTAGAGTTTTAACTTGCATTTGAGGATATGCAGTTGACATACAGTACTGTGTTCACAGACAGTGGTTTCAGAAGTGTTCCTGAGCCCATGCAGTGATGTCCACTACAGAATCGTGTCTGTTTTATATGCAGTGTCACCTGAGGGCCTGAAAATCCGTTTAATTATTTGTTTGCGCAGTCAGAGTGGTGAACCCCTCCCCATCTTTAATTCTGAAAGACTCATCCTCTCTGGGATGCTCTTTTTATACTAAATCATGTTTTGACCTCTTGCCAATTAACCAAATGAGTTGTGAGATGTTCCTCCAGGTTGTTTTTTTTTGCATTATACTTTTCCAGTCTTTTGTTTACCCTTTCCCAGCTTTTTTTGAAATGTGTTGCTGGCATCAAATTCAAAGCAGGCATATGTTTTTCAAGGTACAATAAAACATTTCTGTTTCAACAATTCATATGTTGTCTTTGAACTAGTTTCGATTGAAAATCGAACATTTTGGGAAACAGTGTTGTATAAGAAAGTATAGGGGAGAAATTGGGGGGGATTGTGAGAGCGATAGATGAGCAGGAGAGAATAGTTGAGAAAAGAGAGCGAGGGTTGTAGAGTGTGATTTTCTATTAACAGAGAACCACTCAGAGGTATTCAGTGATGCACGTGTTATCGGATATGTAATTGAATAGTTTCCATATTTTACACATTTTATTATTTATAATTCCGCTAGGTCACCCTCCCAAACATTGTATGTGCCATACACCAAGGTGTACGAATGGGAACAATGGATCGAGTGGATGTGTAACTCAGAACAACAGCAGAGTGAAACAATGGGTCTGTAATGGTAACCGCATGTGATGTACGGTCTCCTGACTTCTCCTGTGATTTTACAAGATGCCTGTTCTCCCCTTTCAAAGGGAATACTCAAATGGTAATATCAAGATAAATCAAGACAAAGCTGTAACATGCCTTGTATATCCACTGTGCCACTCTCATAGGCGTGTGTGCTAAGTTGATCTCCACTGGCACTGTATATCCGTATGGGGCTGGATAAAACATCTCATGTGGTGTTGAGAGGTGGGACAGACGTCTTTCATTACACACGTCTCGGAGAGGAGCAGGGGGGGGCGGGATGTCCGTCTTTTGTGGTCTCTTCTGCTGTCTTTAATACGAATGTTGTTCTCTTAAATTTCACACACACACACACACACACACACACACACGCACACAGACACACAGTGCCACACATATAGACAGGAAGGGATCAGTGGCTGGAAAATGGTGATTGTTGGCACCTGGGGACTCTGTAGGTCCCTATGCTCCCGGAAGGTCCCACCTCTCAGCCACACTGTCACAGACCTCAGGGGCTGGAGCAGGGGACAGGTGCGTGTGTGTGGGGGGGGGTGACCAGGAGGACACATGTCAAACCAGACCTGTGTTTGAATAAAAGCAAGAGGTAGGCAGGTAGAGAGAGTGTTTGCCCACACGTCAGTGTGTGTGTGTGTGTGTGTGTGTGTGTGTATAAAGTTGTGCAAACAGAAGTGTGTGTGTGTGTGTGTGTGTGTGTGTGTGTGTGTGTGTGCGCATTCATGTGTACCTTTGCACATGCAGGTGCGTGTGTGTGTGTGCGCATGTGTGTGTGTTGGGATGATGCTGCTGATGTAGATTAGATATGACAGATCTGACAGTTCTCCCTGGGATTCTGTGATTAATTGGGATCAGGTCACTTCTTCACTGTCTGGACAGTAATGCTATGCAGTCTCATATGGTTATTTACATAGCCAGTCTCCCTGGGCTCCTTCCTCACACACGCACACGCCCACATTCAAGTGTACAGGCAGGCACGCACACACGCGGACGCGCACACACACTCCGGTAAAACAAAATACACGGGGTACCTAGAGATTATGTATTGTCATTATTTTTAGCCGAGCTAGCAGCATAAGTCGCTGTACTAGCAGCAGTCAAGCTTGTTGGTTCCCATGTTATATTCAGATATACTTTTTTAGTTTTTCTCTTTTCATATTTCCTTGCTCAAGAACAAATATGTGTACTTGACAAGAGCCTCCCTACTAAGAAAGTGATTGTCGATGCTGAAGTAACTATGTTGCCTTTTGCAAACTCTGTCTCAAAGCAGCAGCCCCCATCAGAGGACTGGATAGATGGGGGAGAGAGACAATGGATGTGCAGGTACTATGAAGACACTGTACTGAATAATTTATGTTGCTGCAAAATAAAGACAGCGTCTTGAAGTCCTGAGTAAAGTAGGAGATGTAGACAGTGGTGACATATCAAGAGACATTAAAGACAGGAACAGTGGAGGGAAGGGGAGAAGCTGAATACGAGTTAAGACTTTGTTTTGGTTTCACTGCCAACTGCCTTCTTTTTGAAAGTTTTATTACTTTGACTTGTTTACGACGAGGCCTCTCACCACTGTCAGCCCCGTCCCGTCCTCAGCCAGGTGATACCACAGCACCCAGGTGAATCCAGGGAAGACACAAGAGAAAAAGAAACAGCCAGTGGCCTCTTTGATTCCAGGCCTCTGCTTCTTTCAGATTAGCTATTCTCTCTACACCCACAAACCCACTTGAGAGCAGAGCATCCAATGGAATGGAGAGATATACATCCCCTCCCTGTGCCAATGGAGGTAGAGCGGTGCTGGTTTGGTTTCTTGGGTTGGCTGGTTCGGTCCTGTGGTTCATTTGGATTTTTATTAACATGGTTGTTAGCAGGTTTGATGACACTAGATCGATATCCTGGCCAAAAAAATGCAATGGTTTGCTTGGTTGGTGGTGAAGTGAAAGTAAACATATACAGGTGAAGTCATTGATTACAAAGGTTAGGATTAGGTATTTAAGTTACGTTGAGGTATTCAATTAGAATGGTCAAAGTAGACATTTTCCAAGATTTCTATCACACTATAACAGACAAATTCTATATTATAATGGCAATGATCATATTCGAAATAGAAAAGAATACTTTCCAAATAGTTTGCTATTGTTGGTGTATTTACGATCAGTAGATTCTGCTTCTCCCCAATGATTTTCTCTTGCTTACTTATTTCTGTGTAGCTTTACCCGTTTGAAAGAAATTGGAATAAAGCTCTGGAGCTCAAATATAAATATAGGCATCACTTTCAAGCAACAATAAACCGTCTTATATGGATAAGGCCACATTTCTCTAAGCTAACTAACTAGTTAGGAAGCCATCTAACTGGCTAGTAAGCTGCCCATATATTACTGTCTGGCAACACCAGCCTAAGACAGATATACAAAGAAAGTTTGTATAGTTATATGAAGAGTGTGATAGGCAATAAAATGAGAATTCCGTATTCTGGATAGCGTTAGCTAGATTGCCAAGAAACTGCAGATAGTCATCTTGTTAGATTTTAAGGGTATCTTGAGTCGTAAACACAATGTTTCTGCTGTTTCTTTTGTAGGAACTTGAGGTTTGAACTTAACAATATCATATCTCCTTGAAGAGTTACGATTTGGGATGTCTAACAACAAGGACGTTGTTTTATCTGTGCAGTAATACACATAGTCACAACACAGTACTAGAGTTATCCCAACACAAAGACTAATGTTGTCCCAACCTAAACTAAAATTGTTCCAACATACGCTATCCCATTGCCCATACTGACTAGTTTCCATACGAAGGCATTCCCCACCTGGAGAGACTAACACGCAGGTCGATCTGGGGTAATCTTGCTCCTTGGGGAGTGTATCTGCCTGATGCCTGAAGGAGGGCTGGCCCCTTGTGGGTACGCAGGCAGACAACCCGACAGCTAGCAGAGAGCTCCTGCCCTGGCAGTCTGTCCCCATTACGCCACCGAGCCCTGACGACACCTGGCGACGGCAGCATTCTGGGTCCTCGCCTAGAATACCATAGTTGTCCGCGCGGTGCCCGTCACTTCCACCGCCACTTTTATCCCAGTGCTCACTTCAAAAGTGACATCTGTCATCCCTAAGAAGCTTAAAGCTGCCATGTTCCTGCCATCAGACGCTTTGATGGTGATTTGGCCCCCGGCGTTTGTCATACATAACTTACCATGAGAGAACAATGGAGGAATCAGACTTGGGTTTTATAAGAAGTGTTGTAAAGTACAGGCAAGATGAAGTAAAATCCCCCCACTATCACTGGAGGGATACGGAATCAAAGTGTAGCAGTGAGCTGGTGGAAGTGTGTATCACACGTCTTGTCAGCTTTCCTCTGGTTCTCCTTGTGTCTGCTTCTGCCATGTCTGCATCGCAGTGGAGCAGCAGATGGCGGGGTGACGTCTGATTGGTTTAGCCCTGTTGTGTTGTTATGTCGCACAGCATTTGAAAGAGCTACAAACTGTATGTTTTGATCTAGACCCGCCCACTGTCTCTTAATGTTGCAATGAAGGGAGGGGAGGAAGACACAGCTCGCCATCACAGCTAACAAGACCGTCCCGGTAGTCTGACATAGCACAGGGAGCTTGTGAAGTGTGTGTCGTCTGTGTTTACTGTATGTTCCACTGCTTGTGGAATGTGTCGTGGATGTGTGTGCTTTGGCTTATGCTGTGACAGGGTGCGCAGCTTGAACTAGGTCCAGTTGCTATAGGACTGTCAAATGGTCATCCTCCCGAACTGACTTTACATGTGTCACATTCAATAGTTTCTCAGGATATATTTTTAGCTCAAGCAATGGTCATTTCCTTTTCTATATCGGCCATGCATTGTCAGTTTTATGTAGCGGACTTCTCTGTCCTTCTGAAGGAATGTCACAATTTCTTGCTCTCTGTACCCCTCTCTCCATTTCTCTCTGTGCAATTTTGCTGTGCCTTCCTCCCCCACTCTATCTTCTCTCTCCCTCTCAGCCACCTTCCCCCCGCCCCTCTTCATCTCTCCCTTTGGGTTAAGCCAGAGTTCATTCATCCCTCTTTCTCACCTCTGTGTGACTGACAGGCCTGTCTTCCAGATGGCTGCCAGATTGCCCAGCTCCCTGTCACTTCATATTAAGACCCGCTTGATTAATGCATAATTTGAGGAGTTGTTAAGTTCCTCTCCGCAAATATATGTGTATCCAATTAGCACTGTTGAGCTATGTGACATCAGCGCCTAACTATTTGTTTTTCCTCCCTGCAGTCAGTCTTCTACTTTTAGACTGGTCCACAGCGCTAGGCTAACACGGTCAGGGCGGCTCTCACCATCCCACTCTCCAGTCGTTCAGATAAACAGTGGAACCATAGGGCTGGAATAAGGCTGATTGAGGACGTCCACCACTGACGCTAGGCTTTGTGTAAACACACGCAAATGTACACACAAACATCCGTGTGCGTTTGTACGGGCACGCCGAGACAGAGGCACGAGCACGTATGTCTGGGTTCTCCGCGTCTGATGGCGGTGACACTGAGGCGCCGCCAATCAGAGCTTTAAGATGGGGTCAGACAGGAGGCCGGAGGCGCTTGTAAGATTTGTTTTATTTTCATTCCCAAACGGTCCTGTTTGTTTAATCCATAAGGTAACACATCTGCCCAAATACAATGCCTGAGGACGGAAGTGACAGAAGACGCTACTATTCTTATTTCCTTAATACAAGTGTCATGTCTGTCACAGATCACTACTAAATGATGAAAAACACTTTGGATGATTTGGACTGTTCATTCCTACACCTTCTGTACACTTCCTACACACTTCCTACACACATCCTTTACGTTTTCTATACACTTCCTACACACTTCCTATACACTTCAAACACACTTCCTTTATGTGTCCTATACACTTCCCATACACTTCCTATACACTTCCTACACAGTTCCTATACACTTCATGGGCACTTCCTACACACTTACACACATCCTATACACATCATATACACATTTCACAATAAATATTGAAAACCACTGACCTGTCCATAAACCGTTCCTTCTAACCACAGCATATGAATTCATGTCTTTTATACGGTAGTGGTAGCTGACCAAACCAGCAAGTTGTGAAGCATAATACAGTGTCTCGTGTGTGCATATGGGTTTGTGCTTTTGTCAGTGTGGCTGTGTCTGTGTGTTTGTCTCCCTGAGGCATGTTCTCCACCTAACTCTATTCTATCATTCATCAGCTCCATTCCTATGTGGTGGCTCAGAGGGACTAGGAGGAGGTGAGCGACTGGACCATCACTCTTTCTATACCCGCTAGTCTTCTGAACAACACACACGCGTATGAAAGTTTGGACTATAGTAAGAGGAGGAGGGTGAACATATCCATTTGGATAAAGTAACAGGAAGTCCATGTCCAGTGATAGGGAGGGGATCATCGTTACATTTCTAGACACCTAAAGAAGACAGGATGTCCTGAGGCTGAACATACCAAGTCTGTTTTGGAGACCAGAACAGCCCTGAGGTGAAGGCGAACACACTCAACAATACAACACATATATTGTGAAAAGTAAATTGCACACACACACACACACACACACACACACAATCGTATTAGTCTATTGTTGTGGGGACCAAACATGTATTGCCTTAAAATAATTTTTTTAACTATTTACCCTAACCCTAAAATGAACCCTAGTCCTTACCAATACCCTAATCATAACCTTAGCCATAGTGCTAACCCCCTCAAAAATGAATGCAATCTTCGATTCCAACATAACCCTAACTCATAATACCTAATCTGAACTCTAACCATAATACCCAGCCTAAATTATCCTGTTTTGTATGTGTCAATGTCAGAAGCCCCACATATTTAAGTCAGCTATATTCGGATTTCATATCTTCATTCAAATCCTGATCAGTGATAACTCTGACATTTTACTTCATCAATACATGCATCTGATTAGTACTGATGGTCCATTGTCTTGGTGCGAGAACAAGGAAGATAATCCATTTGAATTGCTTATGCATACGAAATATATGACAATGACATGTAAGGTGCTACTTTACGTTAATATGCTCCAACAACAATCATCATAAATGAGATCGCCTGGTTATAAAGCTAATATTGAAAGGAGGCATAAATGGAATTGTTTCAGTGCATAAAGCACCGTATGAGAATTTATACGACACTCAAACTGACAACTTTCCAATCAAATGATGCACTTCTGCCGCGTCGGCCAGCTGAATGAACAGTAAATGTCACTCTCCAAATAATAACCAATCACGTTCAGCCGCTGCACACTTCAGCCCACTTCAGACCCAGCCAGCCAACGGTTTGGTGTGACGAATGCCTCCCAACAGCCTGCTAGCAACTTTCATTTCTGAGAAATAAGGGATGACATATCTATAAGTTTGTCTGTCCCCCTGCTTCATTAAAACACTTGTTGAGGCTCAGAGCCATCAGCCCGGCTGTCACTGAGTTCCCCCATCACCTTGAGAGCATATACTGTACGTACACCACACACACACACACACACACACACACTGCGGTGTGGAAGCCCCCATTTACACAGGGAAAAGAAATTGTCCGAACTAGGACACAGCCGTTGTCTTCCACCTGAGATCCATTCAAGTAGCTGTCACGTTCTGGATAAAAAGGCCAATGTTGACGGACCAGTTGTCAGGCTTTTAAGTCCAAAGACTATTCTAGAAGTAAGAGATATAATAATACTGATACATAGATTGGGAAACAGTCCAACAATCACTTAAAAGGAGCGACAGAGTTCAGTGGCTTGGAGTTAATGATGCACAGACAGAGTTAAACCTATCAAGAGCTCTATTTGTCACTAGCCTGTATTGGAAAGAAAGTTACTCAAAAATGACCATGAGACTGAATCAGATCATGTGGTCAGATGGGATCAAGATATTACTTTAGTTTAGCCTAAAAACTCTATGTATGGTACAAGCCTTACCCTGCCCATGCCTCAACATACACCTTACCTACAGTGAAATGTGGTTTTGGCATTGTCATGCTGTGGGCATGCTTCCCACCTGCAGGTTCTGGGCATCTGGTTAAAATTGAAGGATGAATGGATGGAGCAAAATACAGAGAAATACTGTGAAAGTCTGCTTCAATCTAAAAAAGAATCACCTTTCAGCAGGACAAGCACAGGGACAAATCAACATTGGAGTGGCTCATGAACAAGATGACAACAAGATGAACATCCTACTGTGTCCTGGTCAAAATCCCACTAACGATCTGTGGCACTATTTGAAAATTGCTGTCCACAAGCAAAATCTAACCAAGTAAATCTGCCAATATGAACAGGTCAACATCACATGGACACTGTGTGCACGATTGCCATAAGTCTTTAATCTATAAATGCAGTGTATGTATCATTAGTTATCCCCACAAGCCAACATATTCTTGATTAATCTAAGCCATTGAAGAGGCCTGAGTAAGACACGTACACATTAGTATAATATTACACTGTAAACAAAGAAAGAAACAGATGAACTTTAAACTCCAACCCTGTGTAAATGGCTACAGTACATTGTGTGTACTGCTGTAGCTGCATCTCAGCCCTCTTATCTTCTGACAAGTTTACACTGATTGTTTCATGTATCTGGGCCTGTGCTCCTCACACCTGCATTCCCTTTGAACCTGGCCTTTTGTGCTGTGGACAAGCCTTTTGTTCTAGATAAAACAGACTATGTATGTGGTCAGACTCTGACTCCATGTACAGCCAAATGTCAGCTCCGCGGAGCATGAAGAAACACAGAAACACATTCATTCTGGACTGCTTGCTGGGCTACGGAGAGTATGTTTTCTCGGTTTCCACAGGCCGTTGTATCATCCAAGTGCAACCTCAATTATGAGAGAGACAACAGAATGAATGTTTCACGACAGTTCAAGCATGATGCCTGACCTCTGTTCAAGGCTGCATCAAAAGGCACTTGTTTTCCTTTCAGAATGATCAGTATTTTTTTGTGAGGGTTCAACTTTTGGATTTCAGAAAAAAGTATCTGAGGTTATAGTCAACTTTCTTCACAGAGAATAGCAAGAAGCATTCCTTAATATAATCTCGTTTTAAGCGAGTATAGGGAGTGGAAGCAGAGGATGTATCCTGCAGTAGCCATAGACTGGTAGTGATTGTGGTGCAGGTTGGAGAGGGAGAGGAGGTCTGTGTGGCAGCGTCGGGCCCCTGGGGGGGCCTTTCTTTGACACAGCTAGACACACACAGCTTTACAGACACAACACAGCTACCTAACTCTCAGCCCATCCGCTCTCTCCATACTGCACCTGGGTCTTTGCCTTGGCCTCTTCTCAGAGAGGAGCTGTAGTCTCAGATCTTCACATGGAGTATGCACTCCTACACACACTCACATTTCTGTATCTCTGCCTCCTCTATCCCATCTTCTAACCTTCAGAGGGACCACGCATCTGGTTGCAGAGCCTCAGTGAAAAGCTACTGTAGGAGACAGAGAGACAGACAGACAGACAGACAGGCAGACAGACAGACAGATGTCAGTAGATATACTCTCTGTCATTGGCTCACATACTTTAAGACATAATGTCTGTTTCCCCTTATCTCCTCCTGTTGCCTCTTACTAAATACCTGGGAAAGTGTACTGGCCATGGGTCCTGGCTTACATAGTTATTGTGATTTACCCTATTATATAGTATCAGGCTGTACATCATAAGCGGTTTTCTTGTATGTCAATTTTGGTAGGATTTCTGCACGAGCTATAGTACCAGGAACTATGTTTAAGTACTCAAGCGCTTTCTTGGCATCCTTGTAAAAATAGAGAAGGAGAGAGAGCATTCTCACCCAATTGATGGTGTGCTTAGAAAAGTGACATTAGCATCCTAATATCAGACTAACACTTAATTTTTCAGGGGTTGTGATAAAGTGAATTTTGACTGATGTTTTCTGATAGCGGCAACACGTGTCCCTCTTACCCGGCTGGCACTCGTCGCCCGCTACTCCACAGATGTGTGGCTTCATGTACCCGCCGTGGCGCTCCCCTGCCATTTAATAAAATATCACTCCTGCCGTGACAGCCTGCCTTAATTGAGTCCCTTGTCAGTTTTATCAAACTGTGTGTTAACGTCATTTGAAACTTTTTTCTTCTCATTCTCCTTTCTCACTCGGTCTTTCGTTTTCTATAAGGAATATGCTAGCAGCCTAGCAGGCAAATTCTCTGTAACTTTGTTTAGGAAGAAGAGAGAGTAAGAGAGAGGGAGACGAAGAAGCCTCAAAGGCCATCTTGTCATTGGATCCATAATTCAGGCTCATGATTTTAATTTCCCTCTGTTCTTTCAAAGGGTTGAGAGGAGGAAGGGAAAGAAGAGGGAAGGCTGGTAGTTAGGTGATAACTGCATTTGAGATGAGCCGAGGTGTTCTGTCATGTTGCCTGTACTACATAATAGGGATGGAAATGTGCCAGAGAAGAAAGACACATCAAAATGTAGAGAAGCCAACTTCCCTCTCTGAACTCCCATAATCCACCTTGCATGCTGTTTACAAATGAAAAAAAACCTGACCGGTTTTATATTGTTTCTTCTAAGAGGAACCAATCCCAGACCAGAGAAACGGTGGCATATTCAATCACAGATTGGATAACAAATGTGCGCATGAAGCACTCATATACACACGCAGATGAATAATGAAATGCTCTTTCATTTGTTTTTTTCCTTTTGTTTCAATAATCCGTCATGTCAGAATCAGAACTGGTACGTGTGTCTACAGTAAGCAGATCCAACTGGACTAGTTGGTCCTTGTTTCAGTCTCTGTCAGTATGTTTGGCCCAGCATAGCCCCAGTGTGTGTGTGTGTGTGTTCAGAGTGCCACTATGTTACAGTCTACTTTGCTGTGCTTCTGTTCCTATGGAAACTCCCCCAGCGTCCCTCCTCTTTCTTTGAAGGCACAGGAAACTCCTCTCCACCCTCCCTCTCTCTTCACCCTCTCTTTTTCCCCGCTCTCTTGTTTTCCATGTCTCTCTTCCTCTCTGTCCCTCTGTCGCTCCTGTCTTTAATTTACATTTCATATTTCTCTCTTTCGCTCACACACATTCTTGATCTGTAGATAACACTCATTCTCTCGCTCCTTTTTATTAATTTTGCCTCTCTCCCACCCTCTTTCTCACCTATACCGGGGTGAGGTTTTCATGTTGGTTGCATCTCTTCATCTCCTCCCCATCTTCTTCATCATTATCTGTTTTCTCCCTCCTTCCCTCTGTCTTTCTGTAAAGCCCAGGTTGTGATGCTTAGGTCTCTGTAGCGCCACTGTACTCCTCACCAAACCATTTGATCATTAATTTATCACAGCTCCGGCAGTTTGTTTGACAGGTGCAGTAGCTTTCATCTGTAGGGCTTGGCAGCATGTGCTTCTTTCTTTCTTTTCTCCCCCCCCACCCACCCCTCTCTCTTTTCTCTCTCTCTCTGTTTCTCCCCACCCCTCCCTCTCTGTTCTCTATTTCAGGCCTGGTCAGGTTAAGGCAAGGACTGGGGTCACCTCTTCCTAGCTGGATCGGTTTGCCCCCATCTCTCACACACACCTCAGACAGAACTGTTAAGGAGCAGACAGGCAGACGGTCAGTCAGACTGAGAGAAAGTGCTCATCTCTTTTACAAACACCCTGTTTTATTGATAAAGGCTGATTAGGGAAGGCACATATACAGTACATGAATGGGACCTGGAGGATCATCTGGGGGCCATGTATGAGTAGCTAGTGATGTGGCTGGAAATCGCCTGACACTGAAAACTGCGGAGTTCTTTCCTTTTCTCTGTCAGTTTCTCTCTATACTTATTTATATGACTGCTGTGTCTTTGAAGAGGCCCTCCCTCTTTTTCTTCTCATCTCTGTCCTCATTACTTTGTTACAGTGTTGACCTAAACCCAACAAGTGTTGATGTGGTCATGCCTGACGGCGGGAAGGCCTAAAGAAAAACCGACAGTGGTTTTGAGCGGTACATTTAGACAGAGAGACCCCCCGCTCTGTCTGCTCAGGGCAGACGGGTACTATCACTCCTTTCTCCTCACTCCTTACAATTCCTCTAGTTGTTTCAATATTTCTGACTTTTTCTTCACATGCCGTGCAATCACTCTCACTTCCTTTTTGAAAACCCTCCTCTCTCTTTCTTTATCTCTCCCCTGATCTTTTTCTCTCATTCGCTTTCACAACTCTGTCTCTGTTTTTGTCTGTATATCATGTAAACAGGGTGGGGTAGGTTACTTTTTAAATGTAATCAGTTACAGTTACGAGTTACCTGCACAGTCATGCATCTAGTCACAATTCCCAATATACATTCCTGAGGTACATGTGTACGTAACTCAGAAACAGGATCTGTGCTGACTAAATATCACAATAACTAGACCAAGAACCTGTGGTGCTTTCCAGGTCCAGGGAGGCTGTCGAGTGTCACTCAGACAAATGCACTGGATTCCCCACTGCACACATTGTTACAATCTCACTGGAGGCTGGTGCACCAATCCACGTGCCGATAGTTTTTTTGGTTTTCGGAGCGTGGTACTTCACTTCTCCCGGATATAAAAGCAAGGGAGGGCGCACCATTTGCATAGTATTGTGTTTGTCTGTCTGCATTTTTTGTGTGAGTTTGTGTGATTGAGTCTGAAATTATGTGTTTGAAAAAGAAAAAAAGGGAAAAATTAGGGTGTGCAGGAATAATGCTAAAATGACATTATTCACTATAGACTTGGTTGACATTAATGACTGATCTGCACAAAAAGAGTTACCTGTCCACATTTGTAATCAGTAACATTTGGATAAATCAGACTAAATCAGATTACTAATGTAATCTGATTACTTATTAAGAGATTAAGAGGCATTAGAAGTCAAATAGGAATATGATAAATGTAACACCTTTTACCGGATCAATCAATGTTAGAGTTTATATAGCTGACCAAAAACAGAATTAGCATTTTACCTTATGGGTTATGTACAGTGTCTTTGGAATGGTTTTCTAAACAGTCGTTTTGTCAGATGTTCATTCCTGTTTTTCCAATTGCTCTTGATCTTCCTGTAACTGACTTTTTAACTGAACATAACCCAAAATCTAAGCATGTTAACCTATTCACTTGTTTGTGTTTTATTCAGGATTTGTATTCCTTCAAAAAATTGTTGAAAAAGAAATGGCAATTATTGTATATACAATTTTAAATATTGGTAGCTTTTCGTGCGTACACTAAATATGGAGTAGTCTGATGTTTTGTTCCACAGCCACCAACATTGTCAAAACAATGCAGAGACCCCAGGAATAAATACAAATGCACATTTTCAATTGGGAATACCCACACTCACATATGATTTGCTCTCACATACGTAACCTGCGATTATTAGGATCTCCAGCGATGGATTTTCAAAATGCAAATTACAGATATACTACACCTGTGCTCTTAAAGTCTTTGTCGTGAGCAGCATCCATTTAATATGGGTTGACTTATATTATCATAGGCATACTCTGTTTTTACCAGCCAAAACTTAAAAATTCAACAAATTCAAAATAGTGCTTCATTGTCACTAATTTGGTTATCCGCACCCACCCTGGTGCACACAACAATTTTTTAGTTTCAAGTAACAATTATTTTAAAACATTAATAAAATAATCAAACATGTAACGTTTAGTATTTATATCATGCTCCTATTTTCTCTCTTCAATTGAAGTAGTCAAAAAAAAAAGCTACTTGTAATCTGATTCAAATATTTTAGCTGAAAACATAACGGGTTGCAGCTTTTTGGGGGCCCTAAGCAACATTTAATTTGGGGTCCCCTCTCCTCTATTGGTCAAAAGCTCCCTAGTAATCGGAAGCCCCCTAGCTTAGTGTGGCCCCAAAACGACTGCTGATATCGCTTATTTCTCTAGCCGGCCCTGTGTTACAGTTATAGTTTTTTAAATAATTTGTTTCATGAGATCTGTTACATGTAACTCCCCAACTCCGCATGTAAAATAGTCCATGTGCTCTCTCAATATTGTTTTGTATTTCTTCTCTTATATTCAGGCACCTAATATACAACACTCTCTCGAATATTAAAGCAGCATTATATTCAAGTAGAAATAATATTCAAAATAATTTTCAAATTGAAATTAGAGCCTGTGTAGATGACGCAAACAATATATTGTGTAAATAAATACAAAACAACTTCACCAGAGTTCTTTAAAATGCAAGTTATATTTTATAAAGGAAGTCATTATGTGGAGTGAGGCATTATTAGCAGAATGTTGTAGATCGAGGTTCTTTAACACAAGATGTGTCTATCTATAATTCACCAGTTTATTGCTTAACTCGTCAATCGAATGCTGAAGAAGACAGACATGTTTTTAATTTGTTTTATTCAGAGGGTTGTTTTTTGCCTAAACACACATCCTCTTTTCCACTCCATATTGCCATATAATTCTCACAGAGACCTAAACCTTTAAACTCTCTCTGCCTCAATCTGGTGTATTACATTATTGACTCTGCAGATTGAATGCTGTCTGAGACCAAGGGCCCCTATTGACCCCCGAGGACCATCATAGGTTCTCATAAACCTGCACCCCCAGAGCAGCATCAGAGCCCCTCTCTCTCACTCTATACTTTTCCCTCTCTCTCTCCATTATTTTTTTCCATCCACCCTTTCCAATTTCTTTCTATCCATAATTACACTCTCTCTTCCTCTCTCCATCCCTGGGATCAGGCCCCTCTGAGGCACCTTAAGACACAGAACTTCCTGGACTATTTTGGCATCAAAGCGTTGAGGCAGCGAGCGGAGAGAGGCTAACCCTCTGAAGTAGACATGTGAGGAGGAGGGCGGGGGGGCTGTGTGGCCTTGGTCTGGAGGGAGCACTTCTGAAAACAACCCAGAGGTGAAAAGGGAGTAGAGGAGGAGAGGGAAGTAAAGGGAAAAGAGGGGGATTGAAGATCCACACCTCCCTGACCAGGTGTTCACTAGACCAGTCAGAAGTGAAACTCATGGGGGGATTCAACCTCAAACCAGCTCAGCGGTTGATTCCTGTTGAAAGACTATAGTTTCCATGTCATGTGTTTCAGCATAAAAACAGGGTTTTTACAGGGATTTTACTGGGTTACCTGAGTGTGAGGAAAGTAACGACACAAGCTACGGCACGTACGCCCGCACACACACACACACACACACACACACACACACACACACACAC